>JAJJWX010003134.1:0-25549 GCA_023529315.1 Papaver bracteatum
TTGGGCAGTAAAGCCGAGCCTGGGGTGTGCGACCGCACAGGGCGCAGCTCTGTCGACCGCACAAACACCCATATTTCTGCTGATGAAACACTCCCGGAGTACCTCACAAACCCTATCTGAATTGCACACTACGTAAACTGTCTGAATGTTTTGGAACCGGTTGGTAAGATCTAAACCACTTCGGAGTCCTTCCAAGTTATGATAAAATGCTGAAATCCAACGTTTAGAAGCTCCGGCTACAGCAGCAAGAGGAGTACCATCGCCAGACCACAACATAGCCCCATAACCTCCATTCTTTCTGTGATATCCATCAAAAGTGATTGCAAAAACACCTTCCCCGTCGTAAGAAGGCCGGATCTTCATGGACATGGATAACCTCTTGGTCATATGGTTTACATCTTCCCTGTAACGAGAAGGCTGGATCTTCATGGACCTGGACAGATGCTTGGTCATACGTGCTACATCTTTTTTAAGTGCATCTGCTTTTCTTTGAATCAGAGTTTTAATATTATCATTATCGGATTCCTGGGATTCTTCATCTTCATTCCAACCATCAACTTCTTCAAAATATTGAGGGACCCTAGTTTGTTTTCCATAGGAACGAGCTGAAAAACGAAGACTAGTATCGCCCTCCTCCATATCGACTGCACAAAGACAAGGGATCGCTCTCTCTTCTTTAACTTCTGCTGCGTCCTTTCAATTTGGCCGGCATTTATACCGCCCAGGCTACGATGTAGTCGGGCCACATACATTTTGTATGTGACCCCTCTTTATTTTTTTTTGACACATATCTAACTAAAATACCTTCCCCCTCCAAGTCCAAATCCCCTCAACCATTCTATTTTTTGAGAAAAAGTAGGAAGTTAAAAAATAAAAAAACACAAAACAGTTATGTAATAAATCTGGTTTTCAAACTTTTTCCTATTTTGTATTACGTGTCAGCATTTAAAGAAGGGCCACATCATTAAAATATGTAGCCCGACCACATCCCGCATTTATACACACTACATAAACTAATCAACTATTGCATGCACTTTCCTAATATTAGACTCCCTTCACCATTCGGAAACCAAACAGAATTTGGAAATTGCAAATTTATAGCAACCAAATGGCGAGAGACCTGTGAACGACTACTATAACACGCATTCATCTACGATGCTACAATCCAAATATATATTCATCATAGGAACGTTAATTTAGGGACCATGGTTTTTTTTGGGGACCATGGTTTTTTTGGCATAAGTTCGGTTAGTTGCAAAAAATATTTTTCCCAACGAGACATAAGTTGGTTTAGTTGCAAAAAACATTTACCAACCGAACTTATGTTAGGTTATTGCAAAAACATTTACCAACTTGAACTGGTTAGATACGATTAGTTGCAATAAACATTTACCAACCGAGCGTTGGTTGAGTTCGGTTGGTTGCAAAACATTATTGTTGGTTAGTTGCAAAAACCATTAACCAACCGAACAATAGTTGGTTAGTTGCAAAAAATATTTCCTAAGCTGAACCTTAGTTGATTCGTCATAAAAAAATATTTCCCAACTTGAACATGTAGAAAGCTAGGAAAAAAAATTCATGATCCCCAAAAAACCATGGTCCCCAAAATGACGTTCATCATCATATAGGACTTAAGCCCAGGGACGAGAACAAAGGCTGTTAGTTGGGCGTAAAGCCCATCTAAAAATGTACAACAACGATGTTTCCCCAATTCAACGGTTAGGACTCAGGAATGTATAGTTCAGGGTTCACAAGTTAATAGGGCGGAATTAGAAAAACAACCATCTTTTGGGGACTACCCCATAAATGTGGGGGACTACCCATAAGTTTTTGGGGGAGGATATTAGAAGTAATATTTGGTCACCCCTTATAAAAAAATTATATACCCACTTTACCCTTGATAATAAACTTAGTTAGTGATTAGTGATTAGTGTTTTATAAGTTGGATTGTTTTGTGTTTAACATTTTATTTGAGAGATAAGAAGAAGAAGGTAGGAAGAAGAATATGGGTGAACCCAAAAAAACTTTTTTTGAGTTTAGTAATTATGATATGAGTGATTCATGTGATGATACCTCAGAATCAGAATCAGAACCCCCTTCACCTCCTTGTGTATATGTCAATACTTCAAATGATC
Source organism: Papaver bracteatum (assembly GCA_023529315.1). Classification (NCBI taxonomy): domain Eukaryota; kingdom Viridiplantae; phylum Streptophyta; class Magnoliopsida; order Ranunculales; family Papaveraceae; genus Papaver; species Papaver bracteatum. The sequence goes on from JAJJWX010003134.1 coordinate 2,136, forward strand.
CAAATTGATTTCGGTTTGGTTAAAAAAGTTAAACTCGACATCTGAAAAGCAGTGTGAACTCATCTTTAATGGAGTTTTTTCTTTCAGAGAAAAAAGTTCGGTTAGGAGAAAAAATTTGCGACGTAACCGAACTTTTTTGTAACGTAACCGAACTTTTTTGCGACTTAACCGAACTTTTGTGACAAAATTGTTTTTTTTTTACGACGTAACCTAACTTTTTGTGACGGAATCGAATTTTTTGCGACGAAATGTAGTTCGGTTTGGACCTTTTTTTTGGCGACGTAAGCGATTTTTTTTTCATGGCTTAGAACTTTTTGCGACGTAACCAAACTTTTTGCGACGTAAGAACTTTTGTGACAAAATTGATTTTTTTACGACGTAACCAAATTTTTTTTTGAAGGAATCGAATTTTTTGCGACGAAATGTAGTTCGGTTTTTTGGTGACGTAACCGAACTTTTTGTGACGAAACCGAACTTTTTGCGACGAAACATAACTAAAAGTTCGGCTGGGACATATTTTTTGCAGCGTAATCAAACTTTACTCTGGAAAACAAAAACCTCATTCCTGATGATTATTTCTCATTTGGATGATTACTTCTCATTTTTCAACCAAAAACGAAAGACAAGTAATGTGGGAGTCCCGGACTCAATCCTGAAAGTCTGGGTATTTGCTTGGTACGCATTGCTTATAAAGATTGATTAATCGACGATGAATTTTTTTCGAATCGACGATTAACGTCGATATCTACGAAGAAGAAGAAAAAGAAGAAGAGGAGGAAAAGAAGAGAAGAAGAAGAAGTGGAAGAAGAGGAAAAGATAAAACTGATTTTAAGTTTTTATTTAGGTTAGTGGGTAGTTTAGTGGGTTGGGTTATGATTAGTTATAACCTTAATTAGAATAAGGGTAAATTAGTCTTTCCTAATCTTTTAAGACACCCCTTATAATGTAGGGTGGACATTTGTATCCTGGGTAGTCCCACATTTATAAGGTAGTCCCCAAAAGATGGTTCTAGAAAAACGGTGCAGGTCGTTCGGTCTCCATTTCCACAAATCTCGTTGGTTCTTTGGGTCTGTTATGCTTAATTAATGAATCATTCTTCACGAGAAGATTTGAATGAAAGTGATCAACTCTAATCAAAACAACTCAAAATTATTTTCTTCTTAATTGTTAACATATGAGGATCTAACGTTTTTGATGTTTTGGCATAAAAATGATTTTTTGGATATTTTTTACTCGAATCAAAATCAAGATATGTTATCATCCACTAAAAAATGATGGATCGCGTATCAGGATTTATGAATGAGAACTGAGAAGGACTGACGACTGTAATCAAAATTAAAACTTGAAACTATTGCCTTATTAGACCATTATTATTTGTTAAAGGAATCATTTCTTAATACTCACTAGAAAAACCTCTTTCTCATTTTTCGAATGGACTAAAAATGGATTACTTCCTAGAAAGCCGAGTGTTTTTCATTGTCCGTTAGGAACTGGAGTTAACAATTGCATGAATTAAACATTTATATGATTGCACCTCTCAGGGATGTTTGGAAATTCGATTTAAACCCTAATTTATCATTTGACATTAGCATTGAGAATTCAGAGATTAAGATGGCATTGAGAATCAGAAATTAGATGCCCTAGATTTGTTGAATTGGTAATATAATTTTATTTCCTCCCATATTACATAAAAACCAACGCTAGTTGACCACAGTCAGCTTTCCCCAATACATTTTAGCTTTCCCTATAACAAAAGTCATTGTATTCTTCTTCGTTTTCTTACATAGCCGAATTCCTCATTCGGTTCCTCTTTTTTACTTCAGATATATTTATTAGGTCGGGTATTCCTTTTTAGTGCACAATTATCAAAGAATTTCCTATTAACTTGACGGATTAAAATAAATAAATTCAGTTGCACTTCGTGCCCCAACCCAACTACAACAGTGTATTGTTAGTTTTTATGAAAATCTCTTCCAGGAGGAAGAGATTATGAGGCATTTTCTTGAGGGCATTGGGTTTGAGAGTATTTCTAATATTGAATCTAACATTCTTGATCCTAATTTCACTGAAGATGAAATTTTGCAGGCTATTCATGATTTTGGGCAAGATAAGGCACCTGGTCCTAATGGATTTCCTATCATGTTATTTCAGAAATGCTGAAGATTTATCAAAGGTGATATCATGAGTATTGTCAATGAACTTTGTGACAAAAGTAGTTTTGGTACTAGGGATAACACTACTTTTATAACCCTTGTACCTAAGAAATATCATATTGAGACTATCAAGGATTGTAGACCAATCTGTCTCCTCACAAGTGTTTACAAGATTTTGACCAAAGTACTTGCTTCTAGATTAAAATTGGTCAAGAAAAAACATGTTCACCTGTTCAGTGTGCCTACACATATAGAGGGTAGGAAGTTCATTGATGGAACTCTCATACCAAATGAGTTGGTGGATTCAAGATTGAAATCTAAATCACCTGGAATTATTTGTAAAATTAAACTGGAGAAGGCTTTTGATAGAGTTAATTGGAGTTATTTGGAGTTTATGTAACAGAAAATGGGTTTTAGTTAGGGCTGTCAATGGGTCCGAGTCCTCGGTATCGATGAGACCGGACCTACATATAAAGGTCGAAGATCCGGTTCCTAACGGTTAGGATCCGATTCTAAATTTGTTGACCTCAGAATAGGACCCGTTTAAAGTCCGAATTGCACCGTTGGGTATTAAAAAAACTGTGAAGAAATCTTAAGAATTTGATTTCTTTCTCTTGTTAACTTGAATCTAAATTATTTTTATAAAAATTTATTATTATTTATTTATTAATGTACTAAATAAAGATTAAATGTAAGAAAAAAATGAAAAATGGAAAAAAAGTAAAGTTTTAAACTAGCAAAATAACTATAATTTTGCTAAAAGAACAAAAGGATAAATAATCGGGTACCCATTACCCGATGGGTATTACCCGTTTGGACCCGTTAACATTCGGGTCCAATCGGGTAATTACCCGTCGGGTCCTAAGTTGCTAATGGGTCCAAAATTAGGACCCAGAATCGGACCCGAATCTAGCGGGTCCGGTTCCGGTTCCGGGTAATGGGTACCCATTGACAGCTCTAGTTTTAGTAGAAGGTGGTGTAACTGGATCATGTTTTGTTATTCTACAACCACTTTTTCAGTTCTCATTAATGGCTTAGCTTTTGGTTTTTTCTGCAGCTCAAGGGAGGTCATGCAAGGATTCCCACTATCACCTTTGTTATTCAACATTGCTATGGAGGGTTTATCTAAATACATTGACAGAGCATCAACTTCAAATATTTTCAATGGCCTTTCAATGACTTAGAATGGCTCTATAGTTAATCATCTACATTACGTAGATGGCATTATATTGTTTATTGATAACAAGAAAGAAGAGATCTCAAATTTATTCTCCAACCTTCACTGTTTTTGAATATATTGCAGGTTTGAAAGTTAATACACATCTAAGACAAGGCTAATTGCAATTGGTGAAGTACCTCAGATTGAAGAATGGAAAGTTAAGTTAGGTTCTATTACAGATTCCCTGTCATTCTTGTACATGGGAATACCTTTAGGAGCAACTGATAATTCCAAGGCCATTTGAGTATACCTATATATCATAAAAAAAAGTTTGATGCAATACTTTCTATCTATAACCAGTGCACTTTATCTAAAGGAGGCAATTAACCTGACCCTTCTTAAATGCATCCTCACTTCACCGCCAATGTATTACTTTTCCCTTTTTAAGGCCCCTATTTCTGTTATAAAGATTCTTGAAAAGAAAATGAGAAACTTCTTATGGAAGCACAAGGATGGAAGCACTTGATATCATTTGATTAAGTGGTTTACTGTATATGCTAGTAAAGAGAATGGATGTTTGCGTGTTGGAGGTTTGGCATTGAAAAATCCTATCTTTGGTACAAGTTTATTATGGGGAAATATGGTTGTGATTTCCAGGGAAAATTCATACTCCATATGGTGTTTCCTGTTGGAGAACTATCTTCAATGTTATTTCTCTGATTTCTGCTAATTCAACTCCATGTCTTCATTGTGGCATGATAAGTGGATAGGAAATTCTTTCTTAACCTATCCTATTGCCTTTATTTACAAGTTAGACAGATTAGCAACTTGGTAGTGTAATAGATCATATTGCTCTTTGAAGGATCTTGGCATTTTGACTTCAAGAGAGTTCTTTCTAATGAAGAAACTAAAATCAACTTGATATTATGCTGTCCATTATCGGCTTAAATCCTCCTACAAGAGACACTCGCAGACACATGAAGATGGCACTTACTTCTACAGGTTATTTTCGATGGATATTTGTATGCTCATATGATCTTTGATGACTGAGGGTGCATGACTTCCCTCATAAATTTATTTGGAAGCCTAAAGTTCCTCCTAAAGTTTCCTTCTTGGTTTGGGAAATTAAGTGCATGGTAAGCTCAATTCTTTGGTGTTAGAGCATAGTTCGGTTGAACTCATCAAGCGTTGGTATGTCAAGTTTGGTTGTCATATTTTAGTATGTTAAAACTCATTTAAAGTCGCTTGATTAAATACTAAAGTCAACATCGTTTAGGTTAGACTACAAATTCTAGGAATGTTGAGACATACAAGTATTACTCCGAAGACCTGAAGAATGTGAAGAAGTAACGAACTACAACGACGACATCATCCTTTCACTTAAGGTCAGTAATATTGACTTGAACTGTTTCATTCCTAACGTATCTTTCAAGTCATGTTATATTGAAAACATAACTGCAAAAGTGTAATATTGTACATATTGTATAATACTTTAGTGGTGTGACATGGTCATAATTGTATGATTATAGTAATAGGGAATTAGACTACGACGTATAACACTTATCTTTTTAACTTCGTAGACATCGACATAATCTTGAATATACTGTTATGATTATGTGAATGGGTTATGGTGAATATTTCATCCTAGGAAATAATTTTTTACATTCGTTTAAAAGAAGTACATTCATGAACTTGTTTCGTGATTCGAAAGGGAAGTCATTACGCTTACTTGTCCGCCTATTCATTGCAAATCTTTGGATGACCAATATGTGTGAGATGGTAGAACCGATCTTAACCTTGGTTATGTATCTTAGTATAACTAATCACAATGCCTAACTTATGATTTTGTATGACTGGTTTTTATTAATTGGTGTAACTGATCGTAAGTAATCACCATGTGATGGTACGACTGATCCTTGTAATTGGTGCGACCGATCTTGTTAATTGGTGTGACCAATCACGAGTGTTGTGTAATCGATCCTTGTAATTTGTAATTGGTGTGCAACCGGTTCTGGTAACCAGTGTGAATGATCACAAGAAATACCATGGGAATATGGAACGATCCTTGTAACTGGTGTAACCGATCCTAGGGACTGGTGTGACCGATAACAAGTATTTCCATAATAAGGTATAACCAATCCTAGTGATTGGTAAAACCGATTGAACTCATGTATGTGATTTGGTATTTGATCAGTCACATAGTTGTCTTGGAATACAGGGAACCAATCAAGGGATTCAAGACTAGGAAATGACTTTCAATTTCATATCATTTCATAAGATTTTGAATTACAAAAATGTTTGACTCTTTGATTCGAAATAAATATCTGTAGTGTAAACTTAAAATTCATCGATGCGAAGATCCAAAAAAGTTCAAATCGGTATCACTTATGACAGTCGATTAGAAATATTAAATGTAGTGCACTGCATACAGATTGATCATGGCTATTAATTAAGACATATTTTTGGATCTTCTCAACAGACTATTATAAACTGGTTTTTTTTTTTAATTATTTATTTATTTATTGACGGAAGAACACTATGAGCTAGGGTTTTTAATTATATGTTTAAACGATATGTAAGATTAAGTCGTTAAATCATTCTCAACAGAACACTACAAACAAGGGTTTTTTATTATTTGGGAACGGAAGAAATGACAAGATTAATAATGGTTTTTGATTATTTAGGAACGGAAGAAATGACAAGATTCATCGAGATCGAGATGAAGGTTGATAGAGAGTGTAAGGTTATTGTAGTCCGGGCTGAATTTTAAAACATAGATTGGTTTGTTTAACGAGTCAGCTACGATTTTCGCTCTCCTCAAATCACTTTTTGCTCTCCCTCTAACAAAAATCTTTTTTTTTAACTTTGAACAGATTTTCAGCCGAAGAAACGAGGATACAAGAGAAAAGTCATGCCACGTCATTGCCACCTAGGCAGTGGGTTTGAAGGTGGGTTTGACTTAATTGGATGGATAGAATTATTTGATAAACCAATCAACTACCGCATGCACTTGCCTAATCACCATTAGGAAACCAAATAAAATTTGGAAAATTACAAATTGCATGGCAACTAATTATAGCAACTAAATGACGAGACTTCCGAAATCAGAATTCAACATTCATCATGAATCATTTTTTTGGGATTACTCAAAAAATGGGGGACTACTCTTAAGTTTTAGGGGTGGATATTGGAAGTAATATTGAGTCATCCCTTATCATTTTTTTAATACCATACTTGCCTTTGGTAACAAAATTAGTTAGTGTATTAATTAGTGAGTTAATTAATGATTAGTGAGATTAAATTAATAATTTAATTTTTTTCACAAAAAAAATATTATTGAGAGGGAGAAGAACAAGATGAAGATGATAATGAAGATGAAGATGAGGGTTTTGGAAGAAAAAAGGTTAGATCTTTTCCTTTAAGAGCCACAACAAGAGTATGATGTTTTGTGTACTCATGGATACTTCAAATTTAGTTAATGGTGCTTGAATTGGCCAAAACATTCCTAAAAATGAACAATTTTCAAATTGATTTCCATTTGGTTTACAAAGTTCGGCTACAACATTTGAAGAGCAGTTCTAGAACTCATCTGCAAGTGTAGTTAATTTAATGTTTCTAAAAACACAGCTAGCCAAACTCAGTTTTAATGGAGTTTTTTGTTTCAGAGAAAAGTTTGGCTAGGAAAATTTTTTTACGACATAACCGAACTAAATGTTCGGCTGGGAAAGAAAAATGAAAAAAATTGCGACGTAACCGAACTAAAGTTCGGATAGTAAAAAAAATTACGACGTAACCGAACTTTTTTTCTGAAAGAAAAACCTCCACTAAAAGTTGAGTTCGGCTAGTTCGACAAAGTTTTTCACATAATTCCTAGCCGAACTTCTCTCTGCAACTTACATTTTCCACTCATTTTAATGATTACTTCTCATTTTTGCAACCAAAAACGAATGAAAAGTAATGGGTTTGTTATAATTTTGATTTTGTTTTGTTAATAATATAAATTAAGCTATATATAGAGGTGGTTGTGGTGGTGGTTCGAGGTGGTGGTGGTCGGTGGTGGTGAGCGGCGGGGGTGATGGGAGGATGTGGTTATATATATAGGTGGTGGTGATGGGAGGAGGTGGTAATATATATAGGTTAAGGGTAGGTCAGTCATTTTCACATTTTAGGACACCCCTTATCATTGTAGAGTGGACATTTCTATCACAAAGTATTCCCCACCTTTTTTGAGTAGTCCCAAAAAAAATGATTCTTCATCATATGTGGATTTACTTAAGCCCAGGGACGAGAACGAAGGCTGTTGGTTGGGCCTAGAGCCCATCTAAAAAGGTTCAATAACTATGAACGGTCAGGATATATTTAATCCTCATTCATTAATATATCCCTGACCTCATTTTCATTTCTTCATCTTCCTCTTTATCAAGGATTAATTGGGGGCCATAGGTATTAATTGGGGGCCTGAATAGTTGGTCTCCCAATAGCACTTTGGTGCTACCCCTTATCCTAATTTTTTAAAATGCCTAAACTACCCCAAAATAATTAGTGTTAATTGAGTTGATTAAGATAGATTAGTTGTTGATTTTTTAAGTTAGATTAAATCAGTTTTTGGGTAAAAATTAAGATTATATTATTTTTATTTTTATTTTTATTTTTATTTTTATTTTGGGTAGAGAGGAAGAAAGTGAGTTTTGGGGGGAAAATTTAGGAACCAATCCTCCATATGAAGAATCCGGAGCTCAAAACAATCAGGTAAACTTCCTATACTCTTCAAATTGCAAGAATGGTATTCCAAGTAGTCGATTCATGGACACCATACAACTACTCAGAGTGAGGGTCGTTTGGTCGGGAGTATAATAAACTAACGACCCTTAAGAGTCGTTAGGTATTTCTGACACTCATAAACGACTCTCATATTCAGTATGAAAAATCGTCATTCATATTCGAACAAACTGACGACTATAAGATGCCACTATGAAAAATCGTTAAACAACTTTGAAAATATGGACGACTCCATTTGTAGGTCATTTAGAGTCGTTCACTAAATATATTTACAACCCAACGACTCAAAACCCTTTTACTCACTGTCAATAATACTCTAAGGGTCGTTAGGGTCATTTAAAATTTTGAATTCAATTTGCAAGGGTCGTCATTACAATTTGTAAGGGTCGTCATTAGTGTCACTATATCAATTTAATTTTTAAGGGTCGTCATTAGTGTCACTATATCAATTCAATTTTTAAGGGTCGTCATTAGCTTTCTTAGGGTCGTCATTAGCTTTCTTAGAATCGTCATTAGCTTTCTTAGGGTCGTTCATGGAAATCAAAAATCGTTATCAAAACTTGAAAAATCGTTAACCAAGGATGAAAAATCGTTAGACATTCAAACTTCGTGGTTAACGACTACCATTCTGAGAAATATATTTCTTCGATTCAAACCCTATATTTCTTCGTTCGTGCCATGTTTGTAAAAGAAGTTAATCGTCGATTAGAGTTTTCGTATAGACAATGAATCAGATGAAAAAAATAATTTCCACGATCGTTAATGGAGGATGATGAACGGACAGAGGGAGGGGGAGAGGAGGAGAAGAATGGTTTAGGGGAAGAAATGAAATGGGGGAGGTGGGTTTAAAGTTAATAGGATTTTAGGGTTAATTTTAGGGGAAGGGTAAAATAGTACTATCAACTATATTTTGGAAGCCCCCTAAAATTTTGGGTGTGGGTATAAATTTTTTCAGGCCCCAATTAATACTCCTGGCCCCAATTAATCCTTGCTCTTTATCCGCTGGTTTTTCTGAACTCAAATGGCGGTGGTGGTTGCGGTGTAGTTATATCACCGTCATCTTTTTGGCTGGATATGGATCCGCATCCATGATCAACAGTGCAGCTTCTTGTTATTCGGCATCTCTTTTTTAAGTAGATCTGGAAGTTCTCACTGGAATTGATTTAGGAAGCAACAGATTCTTTGGTCTCAATTTGGTTCGATCTTTGGTAAGATGATATCTCATGCTTGGTACTGATGCAACTCAACCTGGTCCTATAATTATTCGTTGGGTTCAATTTGATTTTGCTTGTTTTTAAGGTTTATGTAGTGGATTGAATTGCTAGTAGTATCTGGAAATTGAGACAATTTGATTCAGGTTTTTTATGCTAATGATGATGATTTGGCATCTAGACGCTACATTTGGTGGTAATAGTGAGGATATAATGCCCCATATTCTATATGGTTCTGTGATTGCAGTGACATTATTTGGAATTGGTTTGCAGGTTGTGTAAGTATGAGTGGATTATGGTTTCTTAGAAGCAAAATTTGATTCGAAGGTCTTCAACCTAGTGTGAGTATGTTTAAGGCTAGAATCATGAAATTGGTTTTTGATGGTGGGTTTAGAATGGAGGGAACCATGTGGAATAAGATCTATGATCTGCAAGTTTTCAATTTCTTCCAACTGGGTATCAGCAAGGTAATGAGGTAATCCAGGAAATGCACGGTTCAGGATGTTGCAGCATGGGGGTAATCCAGGAAATGCAGGGTTCAGGATAATTGCAGGTGGTTTGGGGGCAGCCACTAATTATGTTGCTGACTTGATGGCTATTTTTTGATATAGCAACTTTCCTTCTAGATGCAAGGGTATGTGATAAACTTTCTTTTATAATTCTTTGGCTAAACATTTTTATTCCTACCTGGTGATCGTATCTTTCTATATATGCTTCATGGATCATTGTGTTTGTTTGTTGTGCATGTCCAATTTCATTGTAGTCTGTCTAATAGTTGTCTTTTTGGTGTGCTCGATGTGTACCGGTATTTATGTTCTGGTTCTGTAGATTGTGCTAAACATATTTAACTCATTACTTCATTGAACATTTGATTTTGAAGATAACTAGAGTAATATTTTGAAGGTTCTGATGCTCCTTCAACTATTACTCACAGTCTTCATGTGTATTTTTCATGCTGCAGGTAGTGTAGTGAATCCTTAACTTATGGTATTGCCATTAGTGTAGTGATATTTTGGTATGTCATGAAGATTTTGGGTCACGAGGCAAATTTTGGGTGATTAATCAGTAATAGATTTGGTTTACTATGTAAACGAGTTTAATCAATCAAAATTTGTCTCGTGACCCAAATTCTTCATGATATGCCAAAATATGCTCACTTTAACTGGATATGTAGGTTTCTGCGAAATGTGTATGACATGAAACGGAAAATACTGCATTATGTGAGAGACTAGGGAAAATGATTAGGAAATCATATGGTTGCAGTGAGGATACTGCATATTAACGATTTCATTATGTTTAATGCTTCAGCAGTTTCTACTGCAGAAGAGCGATTGTGGAGCATAGTCAAGTCCGACTCATTAGACTTCTTCAATGCTTGGATTGAAGCATCCTCATTGTTGATTCTCTAGAACTTGATGAAGAGGCGAAATATGCGTGTTTTATACCTAAGGATACTCATTGTTTTGGCATTTAGCTTCTTGTTACCTATATATCTGAAATTAACTTCTCTCTCTAGAACTGATATCATAAAGCAAGAGTAAGTTAACATGGAATTTTCAATCCTTAAAGCATGATTTAGAACTTCAACTAGAGAAAATTCCAGATTGTTGCAACCAAGATATATTATGATCAGGAGGATCCAACAAACTTGGGTGCAGTTAGATTTCTATCTAAATTTGTTTGCTTTGATTGCTGCCTGATCAAGCTTTTTTTGTTTTTGTCATCAAAATCATTAGTATCTTCTTTAAATTTCAACCTTAGTGTAGCTTAGGAAAGGGAATGACTAATCGTAAGTACTAAGTAGTTTGTTCTTTTCTGCCCTTCTGCGAACTACTAATTGGGTCTTTAATCAGATAAAATGTCTAGCTACATGTCTACTTTTGGTATTGGTAACTTGGTTGCTTGTTTCACAGTGTGTAGTTTTCGATTTTCTTTGCTTTCATCGGTTGTCATGAAATTTTGATTTCGGTTAGGCTTTAAGTTTAAGTGTTGGAAGTTTTATTTATTTGTATTTCATTTTGATAATTTTTATAGAATATGAACACTGAATATTACCAAGCATAGTGTGCGCCAAGTGTTGCTTGTACAGAGCTCCTAAAACTCTAGTGGTGAAGCAAGACTCTTTAGGTACTTGAACTTCTTACACTTTATTAATCTCTTGCTTAGTCCGGGAAATATGACTTTCTATAACTCTTCATTTTGGGACCATTTAAAGGTTGTCTGCTTTTATGGGTGATGTTGTTTTTGATAGGTGAGTCCGTTGGATGTATGTTACATCAACTCAGGCTGAAGAGTGCCTAACTGCTTTTCGAGTATTTTCTTTGAATATTAATTGCTCTGTATGCTAGTTTTATTAGAGATTGAAGGATAGGAGGGTGTGATGCATATTTGTACTTCCTTGCCCACTAATGCTAGGTCTTTTCCTGATTGTTTTAACATTTTTCTCAGTGTTTTGATTGTGTAGATCATGTTGGACAGAGATACAAATCATCCTCGAGGTTTTGGATCTGTGAATTCTATTCATCAACATGGAAGATGATGAACTATTTCCGTTGAAGATTTCAGTGCTTCCAAATATATGTTGGAAATCTTGGGATTCCGAGTTGTCTAGTAATTTTAGCCAAGTTGATTTGAAGGACTGTCACTCTTTGCAGTGGGGCATTGCCCAACATTTAGAATTCATCTTTTTTTGTGACAGTTATATAATTTGTGTTGCAATTAGGGGGCACAATTACAAAATTCATACCAGCACTTTTCTTCCATGTCCTGTGTTACAAGAAAATTGAAATTATAATCTAGACAAAATAAATTCCAACAGCTAAAATTTAATAAAACCCATAATGCTTAACTGCTTCTGTGTAAATGTGGGATCTACTGATCCAAGGCATCTATAATTTAGATTAAAGAAAGCCAGGGTTTCCCCTAGATGGGTGTAACAAGTCTTATGACTTCAAATTTCCATTCTTAAAAAATTTCAAGTCCCATTTTAAAACCACTGTATGCAGCTTCTTCAAAGTTATCAAGTGCTTTTGCGCTAACATCTCTCAATACTTGTCCAATAACAATTTTACATTTAGTTTTCCCCCTACTGTGTATTTTCTGAAAAATTATATAAATGCCCCTAATTTAAGGGGTATACATATCCAACGGGTTTTCGGACCAAATTTATAATCCGTTGGATTTCGAAAATCTCATCCGCATCTAATCCATTAGCGAATAGACTGGGCATTTCATCCCCAAATATACGGTTGGTTCCGGTTAAACCCGTAGATTACGGTCCAATGCTCACCCTAGTTGGTTTCAATGTAGTTTATCTCGTGTTTCGGCCTGTCTCGGCTAGGCCCGAGACACCGAGATACCGGAATTCCGACGAGATACCCGATCAAATTTCGGTTGCTTATTTTTGTTTTCATTAGTCACGGTTGGTTTATAAGCTAGCAGACAGCCGTTAGATCATGAGATGATATCTTTTTTTTTTTATGCAAATAACTAATGTATTACTTAGAAAAGAGAACCAACATTGTTCATATCCTCCAATATTGCATCTGCAATAAAACTTGGAGGATGATTTAAGATTCTAGCATGCCTAGCTAATTTATCTGTAGGCTCATTTAACTTTCTACCAATGAACTTGCAAGTCCAAGAAGATTTAGTTTTTAACTTAGTATTTATTTCTGAAACCAGTGATTGATTCTCCCAGGCCACCTTTACGAAATCTCCATTTGCTGCCTCCATAACTGCTTTAGCATCCATCCCAAAGATAACATGTTGAAGTTCCAGCTGCTCTGCCCGATGTATGGCTTGCATCAATCCATTGCATTCAGCTTCCTCTGATGTTAATTGTCCACCTGCGTGGTGGCATTTTCCTTGCACGAATCCTCCTACACAATCTCGCAATATTAGACCATAACCAGTTTCTGTAACATTATTAAATTTTTTTAAAAGAAGCACCAATGCAGATTGAATGAACCGATTGTGCTGGTGGTGTCCAAGTGTTATAACATGTCTCTGCAGATGTAGTTGTCTCAGTAGTGTTATGAGTTTGTTGCATGCTACTTCCTGTAGAGAGGTTCAGAAATTGCACACTACGTAAGACAGTAGTTATATCAGGTTTTATGTTGTCAAAAACATTTCTGCAACGAGCCTTCCATATCTCCCATGTTGTATTTTCCATTTTGACGATCCAATCTTCATCCAGACTATTCATTCCATCTGTAAACTAACTTGTGATCCACTCTTGTATATTATTGCTCATGTCCTGCATACTTCTCCTTGCACCAGGTATGGAAGTCCAAACTGCTCTTGAGAAGGGGCAGTCGCATAGAATATGTCTTGTAGTTTCGATGCATTGACAACATGTCTTGCATATTTCACCTGTGTACCCCATAATTCTCGCTAGTCTTTCATTTGATGGAACAATATCTATCATACACTTCCAAAGAAAGTGCTTAACCCTTGGTAGAGTTTTTATACTCCACAGCTTTTTCCAAATTTTTTCCAAACTTGTATCTCCATTTGTATCTTCACTTCCTTTAAGCTCCACTAATTTCGTATAAGCCGACTTGACTGTGAATACTCCATTTCTTGTCAGTGTCCAGACCAGTTTATCTGTAGTGTTTGGTGGAATTCTCATACTTAGAATCTTATGTGCATCATCTGGATTGAATATGGTTTGGATAACATCGGTTTTCCATCTCCTTGTGCTTGTATTAATTAAGTCAGAAACTTTTTTGTAGATTGGCATCCCTTCAGTATTAGCAACATGTACTAGTGGTTGGTGCAGTCCTTTTACCCAATTATCTTCCCATATAAGAACATCTTCTCCATTTCCTATTACCCAAAAACATAGTTTTTGGGTAAAATTCATCATTCCATGAATGCTCTGTCAGGCCCGGGTGGAATTCTTCTTTTTCTTACTATGCATAGCTGAACTGTTGGGAAAATGTCTCTCTTTAAGATCTTTATCCCATAAAGGCTTTGTAGATTGACAAAGTCTCCAAGCAGTCATTGCTAGCATTGCCTGATTGAAACATTGCAGGTCACTGAAGCCTAATCCACCTGCAGTCTTCTTCTTATTAATTTGTTCCCAGGAAGTAATATGAAAGCCTTTGCTGTCGTGCATGTTCCACCAAAACTTGCGCTGGATTTTATCCATTTCCTTAATTGTTGCTTTAGGAATACTGAATATGCTCATGCTGTGAGAAGGCATAGTGTCTAAGACTGTCTTGACTAAGACACTCCTACCTGCTTGATTAATAAATTTTCCCTTCCATTTAGTCATTCTTCTTTTCATATTATCAAACAGATTGGAAAAAGATGTTGTCTTCTTTCTGTTGAGAAACAATGGAATTCCAAGATAACTTTCATTTAAATTCATTTTTTTCATCTTTAGTCTACGAAGGAGGAGCCTAATATGTCTCGAATGAATATGCTTGGAGAAGTAGACATCATACTTTTGGAAGTTTATTTGTTGTCCTGAAGCAGCACTGAATGAAGTGATGATGTCTAGCAAGTTATTTGCATTTTGAATGTCTGCCTTAACAAATAGCAGACAATCATCAGCAAACAATAAGTGTGTTACCTGAGGAGCATTGCGAGCAATTTTTATTCCATGGATTTTTCCTTCCTGTTCATCTTTTGCTAAAGATCTCGTAAAGACTTCCATTGTGAGTAAGAATAAATATGGGGAAAGTGGATCTCCCTGTCGGATGCCGCGAGAAGGTTTTAAAGGTTGACATAATGATCCATTTATCAGTATTTGTATTTCTGTTGTGCTGATGCATTCCTGAACCAAATTACACCATTGCTCACTAAAACCCAAATGTTTCATAATGTTATCCAGGAAAGTCCATTCCACTCGATCGAATGCCTTATACATATCGAGTTTCAAAGCCATATAACCCTTTTTAGTTCTCTTCCTCTTCATAGAGTGGATTAATTCTTGAGCTAAGGTGATGTTATCCCGTATTTGTCTTCCTGGAACATACGCTGTCTGCATTGGAGAAATAAACTTATCCAAGTGTGCTTTCAGACGAGTTGCTAAAATCTTGGATATTAACTTGTATGTCGAATTGCACAAAGCTATTGGTCTATAATCTCCTGGTGTTTGTGGAAGAGTGCATTTTGGAATAAGACATAGATTCGTCTTGTTCATCTTCTTCAACATTTTCCCAGATGCAAAGAAGATTTGCAACATCTTGATAATATCAGTTTTAACCACTGACCACTGTGCTTGAAAGAAACCCGGAGGAAAGCCATCAGTCCCCGGGGCTTTCCATGGCTGCATCATCTTTAGAGTTTGAGTTATTTCAGCTTCATCAGGTATACTAGTTAATGCTGTGTTATCCTCATCAGTAATGCATTTCGGCAGGAGCTCGAATAAAGTATTGTCAGGAGCTGGATTATTGGTTGTCATAATATTCTTGAAATGAGAGTTTAGTAATTCTTCAAGATGGGTTCTACCACTGCACCAACTACTGTCTAGCTTTTTTTAAAGATTCAATGCGATTTCTAGAAAAATATGTCTTTTATTTTCCATTTTTCTTCCTTGTTCTCTACATTTTTTCCTTCTTTATCTCTTTGGGTCATCAAATATACGGTTGGTTCCGGTTTTTGAATAGACAGGGCATTTCATCCCCAAATATACGGTTGGTTCTGGTTAAATCCGCGGTCCAATGCTCACCCTAGTTGGTTTAGGTCTATCGGGCCTTAGCAGTGATGCCAGGCCCATTATAAGAAAAAACCTTTAATAAAATCCCTTCCTTTGGTTTCTCGATTCTCATTTCTTTCGGTTCAAATTCACTCTTCTTTCTTCTTCTTCTTCCCTTCAAGCTCCAGTGAAGTGATATCTCCGGTGACGGCCGAGTGAAGGAAGGTATTTTCGATCTAATACTACTAGCACATTGAATCTTTAATCTTGATTTACTTGTTTTCATTTATCATTTATTTAGAAATAACGCGTTCTGATTCAAAAACCCTAACATATCTCAATGAAATCTAGGTTTTCTGTAAGATAAATGATTTTCATTCTGTAGGAAACAACCAGTAGAAACGAAATCGTCATCTCTCTTATTCAGAGATTAGAATCTAGAAATTATATATATGTCTGATTAATTAGAGAAATTTTAAATCCAAAACCCCTAAATAATATTTGTCTCATTAGATGATTGAGCTCTTTAATTCAATAATTGAAATTATGTTGTTACGATGGTGTTAAACAATCAATTGTTCTTGTTATGGTCTTAGGGTTTTGGATTCAAAAGCATAATAATAGAAGTGAGAATTGTACTATTGATTACGGAATTTTTCACTTAGTTTAATTCTCTTGTTCTGTTTTGTTATTGTTTGTATGACTATCAAAGATACAACTGAAGGGTACATAATTGCATATCAAATATGCGTGAGGCAGCAGAGGATAGGATTAGTAATCTACCAGACCCCCTGATTCATCATATCTTTGATTTTCTGCACATAAGTGATTGTGCTCGTGCTAGTGTATTATCTCGAAGATGGAACTACATTTGGACTACGGTCCCCTCCCTTTATCTACGGAGACGATATCCTGGAAGTTCACCGTTTCCCTCTCCTTCTGAGACCGAGAAATTCATGGATTTTGTGGATGGAACATTGCATCGTCGTAATTCGTCAAATGTAGACAAGTTCACTTGTGAATCATTGACAACATTGGAGCTAGGAGGAGTTCTCCATACTTTCACCTTTCCTAAACGTATCTCTTTTCCAAGACTCAAGCGCCTTAAACTTTGGGGATTTAGGTTCAGCGATGAGTGCTTGAATGGTTTTTCAAATTTCCATGTCCTTGAAGAACTGATTCTGCAAAAGTGCGAGTTTCGTTTGAGGAATTTCTGTATTTCAATTCCTACATTGAAGCTATTGAAAATTTATGCTTGGGAACCTACAGATGGTTTACTAGACTCTGATAATGTTGCAAAAGAAAATGTGTTTTCTAGCTTTCCAGCACTGGTGGAAGCAGTTGTTCGCCATTCCTCTAAAGATGTTGCAGCAGTAAATCAGTTACTTCGAGCCATAGCACATGTAAAATGTCTAACAGTCAGTGATGTAATGCTGAAGGTATTCTATTCGTCATTTCTGATATTTTTGAAGTACGTAGTTGCTATGTTCCTTTTTGCTTATATGGTTTAATCTCACTGCGTACTTGTGACTGATTTATTTGTTGTTATTACCTCGTGAATAAATAGGATTTTCGCTCTGCATACAGTCCGTCACGCAATTTGCTGACATTTCACAATGTCAAAATGTTGAGAGTATCTGAAGATCTATCCACTGATCAAGAACTAATTGCTTTCCTCAACGCAGTACCTAATCTGGAGTCACTCGTATTTACCAAGGCAAGTGTTCAGAACTAATGATTCTCTATACCCTCATATTGGGCTTGCGTTTGTTAACTTGTTACGTCTGCAATAATTAGTGATTTGGTATCTTATTATTGATTTCAATTTCGTCTCCAATTAAATTTTATGGAAGAAGACAGTGATACAGACGATGAGGAAGAGAGTGATGAGGAAGATGGTGATGAGGACGGCAGTGATGAGGACTACGAAGATGATAGTTTGGCGCCTGATATTGTGACTGATAGATGTTTATTCCCACTCCTTGAATCAGTGTCCTTTCAGCAATTTGTTGGGGACCCAAAGGAGATGAGGTGGGTGAAACTGATTTTGAAGACCGCTAAAGCTTTGCAAATGGTCACAATTGGTTGCAAAGTTTTCCAAGAGCCTCACCAGGTTGTTGATTAATTACAAATTTTAGTTAAGGTTCCAATTCCTGTTTGATAACAAGTACCCATGAATTACACCTCTAGGTATGGCTGTTTGAACCTAGCTAGCCTTCGAACCATTAAGCTTTATTTCATGACACAAAACGAGGTTCCATTTGGTATCCTTGGGGAATCATAGTAATTGTTTACTTTTTTACTTGCGGCTCAATTCGTTGCCTGTACATTTCTGGCCAATGTATCATCAACATACTTGTCCATTTGCCGTTCCCTTTCATTATGACAGGGAGTTTGAAGGGTTTGCTTTTGGAGTCTATAGAATTTTCTGTAATAAGTAAAGTAATCCCAAATGGGAACTGTTCAGAACTCCCTGTGATGATACTATGAAATTTCGGCAATAAACAAAACGCCATAAAATGTTCAATGTAATTTGAATCAGAAGAGAAGAGTTTGGTATCTAGTTCTTAGCTTCACGTACTGCCATCTTCTTCCTTACAGCTATCGTCTTCCCCACCATACTTCTCGTTACTACTATCATCAGACTCACCACCACCATAGCTGTCTTCTTCGTTACAGCTATCGTCTTCCCCACCGTACTTCTCGTTACTACTATTATCATCAAACTCATCACCAGCATCTTCTTTCTTACTAATATCGTCATCACCAGATTCACCACCATCTGGTAAACTTTAGGAAAATGAATAAACACAAATCTATGTAACTTCGAAATAATTTATACCATCAAAGGGAGAAAACTAATTCTTGAAGCTAATAGATTTTGTAAAATCAATCTGATTGATTTTTGACGTAATTTTGCGTTTTCAGTTTCATTACAAATTTGGTGAACAACCTTTGATGATTTATTTGTTTTCGAATTAAGAATACTACTTTGTTTTGGAGAAGTGAATGAAGTAGTGTTCTATTACCCATAGGTCCCATAGGAATGTGAGGAGTTTGTTAACGATTAACTATGTTTGTCCTAAAGGATTGTATGACTTACAAACATAATATTAAAAGATTTGAGGCTAAGGACATGTTTATTAACCAACATTTTAAAAACATTTAGACTTGGATCAACTGGATCGATTTTTCGCCAGCAATTATGATATGTATGGACCGATGGATATATTTGAAACACATATCGTTTCCCGTGCCGTTACGGCACGGGTTAAGCCCTAGTTTTATTATATTGAATGAAATTAGTTCCAAAACCATATGAGATCTTTAGATTACAATAATATTATACATTTGATTATTAGAAAATTTTAACTGTCAGTTGTCAATCAATTGGATAATAGTTCTATTATAACTTATTAGAACTGACGGGTGCGGGGCGAAGCCCCGCCTTAGTGGACACTAACCAACGGCGTAAGAAATTCCAGCAGTCCCGGTACGTAACACGGGTTTCAAACTAGTGACACTTAAGATTAAATTTTGAGTCTTCTTTACAAAAGAAGAAAAGAGAAGAGACTCAAAACCACAAGTTTGATCCCAAAATACACCACATCCTTAGTTACCCCAAAATACTTACACCACATCAATATATTTCTTCAAGATAGTTACATGTCACTGCATATCATCCCTTTGTATACCCAAAAAACCTCCAAAATATCCACTTCAACCACCAAAATAGGAAAACAAATTTTAAAAGTCTGCATCAAGTGTTACTGGCCAAGGACTAACAGAGTGCTTGGGCCACAAAATCTTCTCACCATGTGCAACAGTAGAGACAGTTCCATATCCAACACAAAGCTCCTCACTGCCTACCACTATTTCATCAATGAGTATGAGATAATAGAATGCATCATTTTCATCGGCAATCCTATCAATACGGCCAAATGCAACTGCACCCTGACGCATATTCCTTAACACAACATTCTGGATTCTTCAACCACCCACATTCATTTGCTATAAAAAAAAGAACATCCTTATGTAAGAAATAAAGCAAACTTGTTTTAACTTCTAAGTTATTCATTCATTGTTGTTTCATTTAGACTGATACTCATTCAATTTTCTAATTGTTCCAGTTGTTATCAATTATTTATTCACTCCTAACCAAAGATGATAGAACATTACCTGAGCATTATTAGGATTGCTGGTGCTAGGGTTTGCATTTATAGCCAACTGTCTTAGTTCCTGAACCTTCTCCTCAAGACCACGGACACGAGTTTCCATAGCTGCAGTCTTTCGCTTTTCCTATCGTAGTTGTTCTCTGCTAACTGCGGATGCTTGTAACTCAGTCTTTGAAACCCCACCTCTTATGCCTCGAACAGTACCCCTTCCATCAACACCAAATGTCTTCCAATAGTTACCTACATTTATGTTAAACAAAAAGAACAACAACACAAACAAAACAGCAATATAAACTCTGCTCCACCCACCTTTGCAACTGCATCCTTATCTAATGGGGTCTCATTTCTATTTTCTTTCATTGCATACAACTCCCTCACCGTTTTTTGCACAATATAGGAAAAAATTATACATAAGTGGATAACAAAATATCAGAACTGCAAGTAATACTAGTTAATTCAACTAAATCGATGAAAACAAAAAACTTACAATAAAATTTCTTTATCAGACTTCATAAGATAAGGGATCCATATTTACGAGGTCCTCTTCAGGGACTTCCTGGTACACATGTGTATCCAGGTACAAATCAACTCTTGTTACCTGAACAATAGGTTTTTGTTTTTCCATTTCCTCTCGGAGAGATGCAATACCATCCCTACCAGTGCTATGCAAAGCTTTCAACTCTTTCCTTGCTCGCTTCATTTTTTCCCTAATAAACCTATCTTCATCTTTACTCACCCTATCAACAAATACCTCCCAATCCTCTTTCCTCACATTTCCGGGTCTATTATTTTTCATTTCAGCAACAATGGTATATTTATCACATATCAGCCTTAGGGGAGTCTTTGAATTCTTCCATGCCTTAGGTGCCCTTTTCAGTACTTTATCCTTCACAACTTCAGGAACCATGTAGTCATTAGTAATACTCTTCCATATCGATTCCTTCTTGCGAAGTGGATATTCTTCCAAGTTACATAACCTAGTGAGACAATATTTCTGGTTATCTTTCCAAGTTTGGTGGAAAATGTCCTACGGGTAGGGCCTATAGGTTGTCCATTGTCATTGAATGCAATCGTAATACGTTGATCACCTATACAAAACAATACAAAAATCATTAGAGGTTCTACAAAGGTTTGATATATTAAGGGAAGTACAAGAAAACAACTCATTGCATTACCAATTACGCTTTCTACACTATTGTCATCTTCACTATTGGTGTTTGTCCGCTGTAAAGCCTTAGGCCATGGCTCACCCCCAGAAAATGGACTCCCCTGACCAGGAGAATGCTCACCCTCGGACGATGGAAGAGACCTATTCCCAGTACTTGTAGATGGACTTCCAAGACTACCTAAACCACCATTTGATGGAGATCTTCATGTATCAACCAAAGGATGCCAAGTAGATGCTGAATTTGTGCTAGGAGTTGTAGAACGAAGAGATCTGTTGCTACTTTAGGACCCCTAGCCATAGTTATCTAATAAAATAAAATAAAAAACCATAATAAGTATCTCTTAAGCCACATACATCCATATCATAAATTATTGAGACACACAAGCTTATAGGGAATCAGATGTAGCTACATATGCAAATAGATGCTCAAACTAGTCCATAAAAAAATTTAGACATTATCCTTCTAGATACATCTTAAGCATCAACACAAATATCACTGACTGATATTATCCTTGAACATTAAAATTTGAGTTGTAGAACACAAATAAAATTTAGACATTATCCTTATAGATACTAATACAAACATGTACAATACCATAAATTGAACATTAATGACCTCAATATCTAACACAAAGTTTAGACAAGACATAAAGCTTCACAACCAAAGGACCTCAATAACCAAAAGACCTCAGTAACATAATGTCCAAACATAAAGCTTCACAACCCTATATTTGGGTCATTAACTTGAACATTAATTTGAAAAACTCAGATGCAAAAAATGATTTCCATGACCTATGCAAAAAAACTCAGCTTCATCACAATCTCAAAATATAAATTCAACTATAAGAACATATAAAAGATCCTAATTCTAAGAACATCAAGATAACAGATAATATACAGATCAAAGCAAAATTTGGAAAGCCATATTTCAAGATTCTCAAACCATAGAAAACAGTATAACAAACATCAAACAGATACAAATTTATTTAACAATTAGCATCTAAAAAGAAATCCTATTCTATAAAAATAAAAGTAAAAATAATCTAAGAAACAAGAACAAAGCAACTGAAATTAATACCTTATCGAATCAAATAATATCAGAAGTTATACCTGAAGTTCTTTAAGAAATCCAACTGAGGACCCGAATGTCTGCATAAAAAAATAAAAAAAATAATTAAAACCTGAAAAGAAATTGAAAAATCTAACACAAAGTTAACTTCTAGAACTTCAATTCAAATCGAACCAAGTGAAGAAATCGAATCAAAGCGATGGATATGGTATACCTAAAGATAAACCCAACTTCACCGGAAGGTCTTCTGTATTAAAAAAATAAATTAGAACCCCAATATCATAAAATTGAAGAAGGAAACAACAATTGAAGAACCAAAACTTTACCCGATGAAGATTGAAAACGAGAATAGGATTTTAGGAAAGGGTTATGAATAACTAGGGTTTTGAAGAAAAAAAGGGCTTTTATGAAGAGAAATATGGCTTTTAGGGTTGTGAAGCTTGCTGGTTTTCTTTAATCAGATCATGGCAATTAATTTTTGCAACTGAATTTTTTCTCCGGAGCTCTAAAATGGAGAAAATAAATCTCTCTGAAACTGATACTAAAAGAAACAGAGAAGATGGTTAGATACTGTAATAAAAAAAGAAAGAGTTATTTCGTTAAAAACAAGGAATTTTCCAGAACCGTCAACATTTTCCAATGTTACATCTAACCCTTGCTTCTGGGGGAAAGTCCGGTACAATCCCGCCTAAAATTGGGACTATAAAAACAATTTCGTGTGGCAGACTTAGATGAAGTCCACGTGGAATATATTTTGATATATGGTTTGATATGAAGGCAATGCCACCATTCCACGAAACTATGAAAGATGGCTTGGAAAAAATGTGGATATTATCAATTTCGAAGCCAATAGACTTGACATTCCAAGGTTTTTCCACACTTATAAAATCTTGGATTCCCCTCTTATGAGCTCGATCCTCAGTGATTCTTTGTAAAACAGAAACTTTAGGCATCATCATGGGTAGTACTGGGTTAGGGTTGTCAGGCCTTGAAAATGATTCCAGGCCCATTCAAAAACTCCGAATAAAAACCTGAAAGACGCCCTTCCTTA
>JAJJWX010003135.1:0-53358 GCA_023529315.1 Papaver bracteatum
GCAAATGAAGCTGAATATAAAACTGCCCTCTCATCATCTTCATCTTCAGTTCTTGAATCTGGTAACAATAACCCACTCTCTAATACATCAATTTCTCCAGAATCCATATCACAAATTTAAATCAAACCACCTAATTCTGAAATTCTAATCAAAATTTATCAAAAATGATCCAATTTTTAGAGAAACAACAGTGATATAGTACATCTCAGCTGATGAAATCAGGTCTATTGAACGGCTGGAGATACATCAAGTAGTCAGTGATTGTAATCTGACGGATACAATTCTCTATATGGGTCCCACACAGCTCCTAAAACCCTAATAATGGCGAAAAAAGGAGAAGAAGAGAAATCAAAAGGAGATGATGTATTTTCCTCTTGTCTTCAATCTACCTTATGTGATGAGCTTAAAGGTAACTCTTTTTCTGATTTTTTTGGGGATTTCTGATTGTTTGTAGTTTGAGCTGATTAAACTTGTGGGAAACTGAGGAAATACAATCCGGGGCATGATTTTGAGCTCAATTGATGCTGAAAGATATGAATTTGAATGATTCTGTTAGTAAAATTTCAATTTTTGAGTTTAATTTTGTAAGGTTTTTGATAGATAAGATGGGGTATGAGGCTCCAACGGTGGTGCAAGCTAAAGCTATTCCACTTATTCTTTCTGGGAAACATGTGTATCCTTTTTGTTGATTTGTGTATAAGCTTCAATTTCAGTTTTTGTGGTGGTGTGGCGGCGGTGGTGGCGGTTACATTTGTAGTTTATAAGCTTTAGTTTGCAGTTTTTGTGTTATTGGTGGCGGTGATGAGTGACATTTGTTGAATTTGCTATGTGGTTTGAGTTCCTTAAATGAAATTATAGTGTATCTGGAAAGACGATAGTGTATCTGGTTCCACTAATTCATCATTTGCAAATGTATAATCTAAGAATGGGTACGTGTAAATCCTTAATTCTGCAAGTTCATTCTTTTAGAAGTTGGCAAGCTGGGATTGACATTGAGATTTTTGTTTTTGTTTTGAAGCGTTGGTGCTTGTGCCAACACGAGAATTGTGTATTCAGGTATATGAAATCCTGCAAAAGTTATTGCACCGATTTCATTGGATAGTTCCAGGTTTTGTGATGGGAGGTGAGAACAGGTCAAAGGAGAAAGCCAGGCTTCGCAAAGGTATACAATATTTCTGATAGCTACTTCCTTGTCTAAATTTGGTAACTCTTTTATCTTTGCAATTTCGACACTCTCTTGACATGTGTTGATTTACAAGAATATATATTCTTGTGGCAACTCCTGGACGCCTTTTGGACCACTTAAAGAATACGTCATCTTTTGTGCACTCTAACTCTTGAACTGAATTGATTCCTCTTCAGGTGGAACAAACTCTTGAACTGGTCACTTAACATGCTTTGAACTTCCAATTTGTTTAACGGGTATCTCCTTTACCTGGTAAATAAGTTGGAAATTCAAAGCATTTTAAATCACTGGTTATAGAGTTTGTTCGACCTGAATAGGAATCAATTCTCTTTTTTTTTTGGTCGGACCTGGTAAATAAATTGGAAGTTCAAAGCATGTATCCTCGTTTGAGGAATGTGAGATGTTGAATATGTTTGAGTTTGGTACTAAACATGGCTGATGGGAATTCTACGCAAACGTGAGTAGAAATCAGAACAGTAAGTGGCAGTTCTATTTGTTAGATTTTTATGATAGTTTGTTGATCATTGGAGATATATGAGCTTAGTTAGAACTGCTCATATAGAGCTCCCTAGATATGGAGCAAGACTATTCTTTGAAACTCTTTTTATTATATGATTTTGCCCACATTTTACATGGTTACAGCAAGTGCCAATTTATAGGCTTAAACTTCCGTCCAGGACACTTTCTAGTTTTTTCTACACAACACTTTTTTGACTGGTCTTTCCATCTCTATCTTTTACTTAACCGAATAGCCCAGATGACTCTAGAAATATTTGACCAACTTCACTTTTGTTCACACCAGAGACTCTTCTTCTCTTTCCTTACTCTAGCCAATTCTAGACTCTTCTTTCTTTCAAAGCCTAAACTTCTTTCAGACTAATTTGACTAACTAGATTACAAATTATGTTCCAACACTATTGCTTTTTTTCCATGTAACCTTGTTTATGTTTTCAGTCTTGAAATGAATGGAATTTAGCGGTATTAGCTGAGCAATTTTGAATATGGTTTAAAGAATTTCTGCTCAAATGCTTCAATTGTTTCAGATTCAAAGCTGAGCAATTTCGCGCCTAGTCTGCTTGTCAGGTGAGGACTTGGAACAAAGCTTCATCATCCCACTACAAACTTGAAGGAAATCAGGATCGTTGATGCCTTGATGGATGAATGTGCAGCATTAAATTTCTTCGTGACAAATCTTGTATCAACATCCTCGAAGGAGAAAGCATCATTAGAAGAGGCTCCTCATTAGAAGACTTGTTGGGCGAATCATCAACAACAAAATATCCGGCGTCTAGCTTTGTGTTTAACTGCAAAGGTTGGTAGTCATGATTGTTAATTTTTGCATGTTCGTTGAATTACTGTTAGAGCAAGCATTATGGTGGTGTCTTTCTCGGCTACCTTTCTACATTAAGAGAATGTTAAAGACTAGAAAAAATATCAAGTCACTAGTAGAAACCATATTAAGCGCTATTCGTGTAAGCATTGTATCATTAAGCAACTCTCTCTAGTAGAGACCATATTAAGCTGTTACGATTATACACACAATATCAAAAGCTATATATACAATTATCGGTATAGTTTAGTGCAAAAAGTTGGAGCATCGATGTAGTGATATGGCACAAGCGGAAGCGATAAAAGAGAAGGAGAATCCACTCCTTAATGGTGATGATAGAAATTCCAATCCAAGAGTTAAAAGGAGAATAACAATCAATCTCTCAAGAGAAGTAAACAGGTTTTTAACCAAATAATAGTTTTCATAAACGTGAGCCGCAACTCAAGAGAAATGACATATATGAAAGGGCTATTTATAGCCTACAATATAAAACCCTAAGAATGCTAATTTACTAATCTAGCCTATAATAAATAAAGAAACCATCTATATTATAAGGGACAATGGTGTTTTTCTATATCGACGGCTATCTACAATTTAAACACATAAAAGACGGTCCAGATCAAGATGGTTTTTACCAATCCCAATGGGATATCGTGGGTAAGGATGTTATTGATGTTATCTAACATTTTTTTAACACTGGTTTTATGCCTAAAGATCTTAATAAGACTTTTATCAGTCTTATCCCTAAGGTTAAAGATCCTAATAAGCCTTCTGAGTTTAGAGCTATAGGTCTTTGCAATGTCTCTTATAAGATAGTGTCTAAAATCTTAGCTAATAGGATAAAGCCTCACTTAAAGAAATTAATTTCTCCTTATCAAGCTGCCTTTGTCCCAGGGAGAGCTATTCATGATAATATCATAATAGCCCATGAGATCATTCATACTATGAAGCAAAAAGAGGGTATTGGAGGTACTATGGCCTTAAAATTGGATCTTTCCAAAGCTTTTGATAAGATGGAATGGCCTTTTCTTCTTAAAATTTTGTCTCAGTTTGGTTTTAGCAAAGATTTCTGTGATTTAATATATCAGTGTGTAAGTACCACTAGCATAAGTGTGCTTCTAAATGGTTCTCCCTGTCAAGAGTACATTCCTTCTAGGGGTATAAGGCAAGGAGATCCCTTATCTCCTTACCTTTTTATCATGGCTATGGAGTATCTTTCTAGGAAATTGAGTATTGTTGAATCTAACAAAGAAATTGCAGGTATTAAAGTTGCTAGAAGATCCCCATTTATCTCTCACCTTTTATTTGCAGATGACATACTCATCTTTGCTAAAGCTGATATGAGGAATATTAATGGCATTTTAAGCATTTTGAATGACTTTGGTACTCTTTTTGGTCAGACTCTTAACTTTGATAAATCCTGTGTTTATTTCAGTGGTAATTTGGATCCAGTTATCTGTGATGATTTGGCTAAACATTTGAACATGAAAATTGTCAGTGATTCTGAAACTTATTTAGGAGCTCCCCTTCTGTTAGGACACTCTAAAGTGAAAGCTTTTGACCCTATAGCTCAATCCTTTGAAGCTAGGCTAAATAACTGGATAAGTATAACTTTGAATCAATCTGGTAGAACTACTTTAATCAAGTATGTTTTGAATTCTCTACCTACTTATCAAATGGGTTGTTTTAAGATTCCTACTACTCTTATTGATAAACTTGATTCATTGCAGAGGAACTTTTGGTGGGGGCACAAAGCTAGTAAAGGTATTAAATTTGTGGGCTGGCCTAATCTTCAAAGACCAAAGGAATTAGGAGGTTTAGGGTTTAGGAATCTAGAGGTTTTTAACAGAGCTCTTATATCCAAAATAGCTTGGAGGATTTGCTCTAACTCTGATGATCTCTATGCCAAGATTCTAGAAGCCAAATATTTCAAAACTACAAATCCCCTTCATTTGGAAAAACTTGTTGATAAAAGTTCTTGGGTCTGGAAAGGCATATACAAGCAGATTCAGTTCATTAAAGACAATACTTTCTGGACTGTTAGATGTGGTACTAAAATTAAGATTTGGTTAGACAAATGGGTAATTGGTTTAGACAACCCTCCTGCTCCTTAAGTTGGCTCTAATATTTCTTCTAATTTTAGTCATGTCCATGAGCTTTTTCTGCCAGGTACTAGATCTTGGAATGTGCAGATGATACAGAATATGTTTGAATTGAATACAGCCAGCAAAATTGTCTCTATGCAAATTCCTAGATGTGTTAATGATACTCTTAACTGGGTTCATGATAGGAAAGGTAATTTCAGTGTCAAAAGTGCTTATAAAGTCCTCACTACCCACTCTGCTGATAATTATATTCCTCAAAGAGTAAGTAGTCATGTTTGGAAGTCTTTCTGGGAATGTAAACTCCCACATAAGGTTAAAAATTTTGTTTGGAAGTTCCTTAAAGATGTAGTTCCTACAAGAGATAAACTCTCTAAGTACAAACAAGGTATTGAAGTGCATTGTAGTGTTTGTAATGCTACTTTTGAAACTGCCGAGCATATGGTTTTAGATTGTCCCTATGCTAGATCTGTTTGGCTGGGAGTGAATGTGAATGTTAATAATGTTAGGAATCTGCATGGTAACTTGATTGATTGGGTCATTAGTTGGTTTAATATAAATGCTTCTAATAATACTACTATCAGGATTGACAGAATTCATTTTCTGTACTTACTTATGATTACCATCTGGACTCTTTGGAAAGATAGATGCACTGATGTGTTTCAAAGGAAAAAACCTAACAGAATTTTTAGTATCAATAGCATTTTTTCTCTATTGGATAGTTGTAAGAAGAATGTTTCTATTACTTCTAACAGATCTTCTAGTTTGCAGGTACAACCTCAAGTTTGGGATCCTCCAGATGGAGACTAGATTAAGATTAATGTTGATGCTTCTTTTCTAAAAGAAAATTTGACAGGTAGCACTTGTCTAATAGCTAGAAATTTTGCAGGGCAATGTTGTGGAGTTAAAGGGAGCTACTACAATGGAGGAATGATTCAAGGTCAGGAGGTGGAGCAATTGGAGTTTCTGGCAATGCATGAGGCAATGAGCTGGGCTATCTCTAAGAATTTCTCTAAAGTTATTTTTGAATCTGATAGTGAAGTTTTAGTTAAATCAATAAAGGAAGAAATCTCATATGTTAATTGGCTAAACCAAGGATTAGTCCTAGACATTAAGTCTTTACTTCAAAGTAATGTTAATTTTTTCTGCCATTCAATCAAAAGGTCTAAGAATACAGTAGAAGATTTAATAGCTAAAAAGTGCAGATCTAGTGGCACTAGTTTTGATTTTACAGACAACTATCCCTTGGACATTACTACATGGATCCAAGAGGATGTTATAAGATGTAATCTTTCTATTTAATCAATAAATTATCTTTTGAATAAAAAAAAAACATTTGCATGCATTATTCGCCCTAATTTAAAGTTCTTTCAGTTACACATCCCGTAATTAATTTTAAGCTTTCCTATCATTAATGGGGAGGCGTTATCCTTGGATAATGAATTAATTGTGCAATATATTTTGCACCCCGTCTGAGGTTGATTCAAGGTTAGGGTTCTTCTTTTCAAAAAAAAAAAAATTTATTTTATTTTCGTTTGATTCAGAGTTAGTATTTCTCTTTAAATAATCGCCGCAACTCCATATAGAAAGTACAGAAACTTTGGGTTTGTAAGTGATTATTAATTTTTAATTGATTCTTTGTTGGTTAATTGTAAGGTTTCAATTTTTAACAATCTCTGTGTTAGGATTTTGCGTAAGGAATTGGGAGACATAGTATTATAATCTTGCTTCGCGTTTCTATCTAGCAATGATTATGCTTTTACTTGAGAAATTGTTTATATTAAGATGTTGTTGGAATTAGTTATTTCTTTTGGAAGAAAGAATGAGAGTAAAAATGGACGAATCAAAAAGATGTTTAAGTAGATTATTTTGCCTGTGTCTTTCTTGATCTATTAGATTAGACAACCATTAATTTAGTCTAGCTTTTTTTTTTTTTTTTTTTTTTTTTTAATTAGCAATGCACTGACGAAAACCAAGACAACCATTTGATATATATATATATATATTGTTACTGGTTCATTTCCTTTATGACCGACTTTGATGCAGTATTTCACATGGCATCGCAAACCCTCTGAGTTCCAAGCCAAGGGCCGGCAGTTATCAAATATACAAGGCAATCAAGCGTTATGGGTAAGTAAACTACCAATTTGGGTTTGTATTTTCCTCTTTCCCACAACTATAGGTCCTGCACGCGTACGTTATGTTCATCTAATTCTTTGCTCCATTGCTGATCGAAAAAAATAAAATCCTTGCTCCGGTTTAGGGTAGTGGAGATTCAATGTTTCAATGAACATGCATTTACTCTTCTTCTCTTCTTCTTGGTGAAACGTTTCTAGGGGATGAAGGAGTTTTGTCGGGTTCAACGGAGGAAGAGTCCAATAGACCCATTGATCTTTGGTAGAACTCTCTCCCATTTAGGATTTGTTAAATTAGGATCATTTATTGTTTTCTCCCAATTTTCGGTTTTGGTTTTTCGTCAATCAGTATTAAACAACTTGATCAAATAATTTCTACATTCTGCATATTTTTTTTTGTCATTTTGTTTTCTATTTTGTTGTAGTAACATTAGACAGACTGATCAAATCATGCATATTCATACGAGTCATGGTTTTTTCTTAAGTACAAATTTTATGTGTCTCTTTGTTAACTTTGGAATTTGAGACTGAAGAGGAGTTTCCATCTAATGCTCCAATCTTACTCAATTTCCCGTTTGAAGTACAATTTTGTAATTGAAGTCTAACATTTTTTATTAAATGTTGTAGGTTGATTGGAGCTGATAAATGTACCATTACAGAACCCTCAATCAATTGGGAAGAGAAGCAAGACATATATAATATATTCAATGGGTAAAATCAGTGTGTTCTCGGTATTTCTTTAGTTGTTGTTCTTCGTTAAAATAATATATTTTATGCTTCATGGACAATTTCACATGAAGCATTGTTTTCCTTTACTATGTTCCGCTACTGAATTCAGTAGAGAACTATTTTTTTTAGTTCATGGACAACTATCTTTTATAGCCGTCATTGTCTTTTTTACCCATTAGCTTGAATTATACCTACATAGGTCCAAGTATCTTATTTCTTTGCTCACTTTTGGGGGTCTAATTATAACCCAACCAAGTTCGATTATAATTATTCTTTGGCGTTTTTGTTTTTGTTGAAACAGTTCATGTTTATGGCGTTGGCACCCGATAAAATTTTGACGATCTGCAAAAGGATCCACCGACTTCTTGCAGTGCAGGTATGCAGATCTTATACTTCATATGCAGATCTTATACTTCATATTTTGGGTATATATGAACTTGATGTGATTATACTTCATATATATCATTAGTATAAAACAAGGTTAAATTATAACGGGAAGGTTCGAACTCATGACCTATTGTGTCATAAGAGTGGCCTCTAACCAGTATTCCACCTAAATTGGAATTGATAGAAAAGATAAATCAACAGTGGTGCTTTGTTCAACTTAAATACCATAATTGCTTTATTAATTAGTGTTTCACTAATTGCACATAATAAATAATGTATTCATTATAAAGTGTTTCATTAATTAGTGTTTCACTAATTGATCATAATAAATGACTAATCATTTTTTAATTATAAATATTTTCTTAATTAATTATAATATAATAAATAATATTCATTATAAAGTGTTTCATTAATTAGTGTTTCACTAATTGCACATAATAAATAATATATTCATTATAAAGTGTTTCATTAATTAGTGTTTCACTACTTATTAAAAGAGTTGGTGCTCAGCTTGTTGCTCGGCTGCCAACTAAAAACTCCTTTGTGTAAAAAGTATGTAATAACATTTAGTTTTTTTAATTATAAATGTTTTCTTAATTAATTATAATATTTATTTCTATTAATAAGTAATTTTGATAAATAATATCAATAGACATTTTCTGCGACAATGAGTAGTACAAGAGATGAAAGTCCGAAAGATTAGTGGTGGTTAAGGGCGGAGCCAAGCACAGTTATATTTATTTTGTTCTTTTAACGTAAAATTGGATACAAAGTCCATTTTTCACATGTATTAAACTTGCCAAGAATTTTTTCTCCCTCTCTCTTCAAAATCCTGGCTCCGCCCCTGGTTTGTGGTGGAAAACATAGTGACGGTGAATGCTGGTGAGTAGTGATGGACAATATTAATTTTATGTTTTCGTTACAACATCGATAACATCGTAGTGTGGAAGATGTGGTTGGTTGTTTTTAACACTTTTGATAAATGAAGGTACCATATATTTCAGGGATGATATCATACGAGACGATATTTTCATGATCATAGTTGGATCACCCAAATGGTACACCGTTATCTTTGGTACTATATCGTATAATCATGATTTTTTAATGTTAAAATAAAATTGATTGCGATACAAAAAAGAATATATACACGGAAAAAAAAATGAAACTAATCGATTGACGAAATTTTGCTCAATCTACACCTCATACATGGCATTTGTGATTGAAAATTAGAATTGCGTCCAACAACCTACATGGGATGGGCGGCAGTGATGGTGGCAGTGGTGGAGTCAAAAATTGACATTGAGGAGGCCTATTTTTTTTAAGAAGAAACATTTAAACTTTGGTGGACTAAACCATAAATATATATGGAAAAAGTATTATTTATAAAATAAACTAAAAAAATTATGTAGTTATTAAAAATTTAAAGGGTTAGAGCCAGGTTAGTCAACCCTTGGCGGGTATTTGTGAACAAAAACATATTATGCTAATTTCATAACGCCACAAAATGTGTAATGTTATATTATAAAGTATAAAACGTGGTTGATCATTCTAATGTTAAAATAAACTCGATAAAACACATGTCCATTTTAAAAAATTGGTGCAATCAATTGCCATGTTATGTAATAACTAAACGAACGACAACAATCAAGATCAGAACATATGAAATAATTTATTATCAATTTGTTTGTGTAAAGAGTTGTCAGGATTTGTCCTTGGCAAAGATAAATTTACCGCTGGGGTTTGTTCAACTTAACCATTTTTAAACGTTTTATTAATTAGTGTCTCATTGATTGTTCATAATGATTAATTAAATTTTTATTATAAATGTCCCTTTAATAATTTAACATAAATACATAATTTTATTAATAAATAATTATACTAAAAACTATATTAATTCTAATGGTGGTAGTGGAAGTAGGGTTAGTATAAGTGGTGGCGGGTGTTTGTGAATGGTGGAGGCGGTAAGATTACTATTGGTGGAAGAAATAGTGGCGGTGGATGGTTTTTATGGTGGTGGGTGTTGGTAATAGTAGTGTATAATAATAGTTTTTTCTTTTTAGTGAGTTTTATTGACCATGAAAATAATTAATCTTCACAAAACATGCAACATTGTATTGTGAAAGATGTAGTCGGTTGTTTTTAGTACAATTGATAAGGACAAAAACTAAATATTTCGAGGATGATACCGGAACGTATAAGACAATATGATCATGACTGTTCGATAACCCGTATTATGCAAAGGAAATTGGTGTACCCGCGTAAGAGAACATTATCGCTCTCTCAAGTACTTTTACATTATTTTTCCTGAAAGACCATCAATGTCGAGTTGTTTTGCGACAACTACCTACAAAGACAACAACTTTCACTCAATTCCCGATATAAAACCTTATTGATCGGGAAAATGTATTTTCATTCTAAAATATTTGTTTGAAAATTATGTTTGTTCATCAAAATCATCATAAAAAACTCTAAATCATAAATCCAAATTTCGCCTCCGAATTTTATAGAATATTTTTTATATTTTACATTCTCAAATCATGCGACCTCTTGATGACAAATCAACAATATCAAATTATGGATCAATATATGTAGGTTTCATTCACTGGGTTAGAAGGTAGAGTAGACACAAATGGGTAGATCACACAATGCAGAATATGACTGAGGATAGTTCAATAATTTGGTCAAGAGATAAGGTCAAAAATTTAAGATTAACTTTCTATAGGACTAATTATATCGGCTTCGATAAGAGCTGACTAAAATATGGATTAATAATAATTTTCACGTAATTAAGACAATTGCAAAACATAGTTTGGCTAACTCTGCCTATGTAAAGAGTGGTCAAGATTTGTCCTTCCTCAATTGCTATGTTATGTTAGAAGAAGATGATATCTAAGATTGAGGTATAATTCAAATCTATTAGATTCATACCATTTACAACTGGATGCCTTGAAAAAAATTGACATGTTGTTATTATTATTACATGCAAGGAATACATTTACATTGACCACACTTGCGCAAATAGCTCACTTCGCAAATGATTGGTGTTGCATGTACTGTCTAGAATGCAACGAGGAATTTGAGGAAACAAGGCACCAGAAGCAGTGTCCGGAGTATTTTGGATATAATAACTTAGACCTGATGTAATACTTATGTTCTTTTTTTTATAGCTTTTCCACAATCTATTTATTTAATAAAAATGAACATTGCAAATACATAACATCAACAAAAATTAGACAAATTACGTTTGACAATAATTGATACTTATGGTATGGAAACGGCAAAAGAAAGGAATTGTTGTAGAAGAATTGTTGGGATATACACCGTATTACTTGATAAGAATGAAAGAGGTATAACTATTTCGATTCTGAAATCACATAAAGTTCACAGTAGAAGATGACATCAAGTTTAAAGTTAGTAAAAAACATAATACGACTAACTAAAATGTTAAAAAAAATACAAGATATATAAACTTAGAAATCTGAGGGACTTGAAGAGGCCAATTTTGAAAACTACAATCTTAGAAAGCAACGATTCACAATACCATATTTTTTTTTTTAAATATTCAATGTAGAATATGTCAACTTTTGGTAAAGGATCTATTGACAACCTATTAATTTGAAATAGGATCAGGGAGTACACTATGTGTTCAAGGTTCTTTATGAGGTAATGTATCGCCAGATTGTATTCCAAGTGAAGGTAGGAACATAAGGAAGTGACAAAATGTCCAAGACTTTTGAAGTTACCAAATCCTTCGTTAAGATGAATTGATGGGCACAATACTTTGTAGAAGATTTAATGGCAGAGGTTCGCATATATACAATCCCCTCGAAAAGGTAATGGGTACACATTTTAAACATCGTCATCTAATAGTTTGTATCATTCTTTCGATGCAAAAAATACTATTCTCTGCCTATTTGGAGGATCGACAACATGATCATGATAGATGAGTCAGCTGGAGCGAAATAGGAGCATGTGGAGACTTTTATGGACGATATTGATTAGTTAATTTCATTGAGATGAGCGCTGCTGACGACATATTTCTAAAAAATATTTAAACTTCCATGTTCATGTAGATCATTATCTCATTATAAGCAATGAACCTAAATAAAAAAGTGTTTGGAAGTTAAGATTATATTTCTTTCGTTTGAGAAAATCTCCGACGGTAAAATATTAAAGGAAAAAACAAAGAAAAAATGAGAGGAAAATCCCGACAATTTTTTATGACAAACACATATTAAATCATAAGGAGTTGATAAGTATTCGGGACACAAATTATACGATATTTTAAAAATGAACCAACATCATGGCCCGTATCCATGCTTATTATTTTGGAATCTAATTACAATGTCTCGCACAGATATAACATTGCTTCTAGGAGTGCCATATATATATATATATATATATATATGACAGTTTCGGAGAGAAAAAACAACAGCGACGATAGTGAATTTCAAGATTGAATTGTCTCTATGTGTGTATTCAACTCACAAAGAGCAGTGAGTTGTTTTTTTCTTCTTTTATTTTTTACCTATTAGCAGAGGCGTAGGATACAAATGGATATATCATAAAAGGGGATACCGAAAAGGTGTTTTTTCCAAGTATAGTATCGTTTTTATGGGAGAAATTGATATATGTTCTGCCTGGAATGTTTTCCTCATCTAAAATATTATTGCATTATTGATAAGAACCACACACATTATATTATGTCAATGCATTGTTTCGACGATTTTATTGCTGCTGT
This sequence comes from Papaver bracteatum, assembly GCA_023529315.1. NCBI lineage: Eukaryota > Viridiplantae > Streptophyta > Magnoliopsida > Ranunculales > Papaveraceae > Papaver > Papaver bracteatum. The sequence goes on from JAJJWX010003135.1 coordinate 12,611, forward strand.
AGATTTTTTTACCAATTATTGTTGTTGTGGAATAAGGGTTTACTGTCTGGACATGCTCATAAAGTAAGATGGCAATTACATAGTGATCTGATCTTTCTTTATCTTTTCTCTGCTCATAGCATACTTTTATTCTTCATAAACAGAGTACTCAATTCATATTTTCCATTTTAAAATAATCGAATAATTGATTATCTTGATCACTTTCTCTGTTCATAGATATGATATATCCAGCTTTAACTTTTCTTTTTCCTTCTATGTAAAATTCAAAGTAATTATGTATTCATACTATCACTCTCTTTGTTCATGTATATGGAAACGACTAGGACCTTATTGGTGAAGTTTCAACACGGACCTATTTGTGATATTCCCTTTTCTAAAGTCTTACCTTCCATCATGGCTTCACTATCCACTCGACAAACAGAATCCTGAATTAACGTTTTCGAAAAGTAATGTCGAAAAAAGGATGATGAACCAACGGCAAAATTGCACAGTTAATTATCTTAACTTTTTCATATCCAACTGTTATCATATGTTCATATTATCACTCTCTCTTTTCATAGATATGATAATATCCAGCTTTAACTTTTCTTTTTCTTTAATTTCTTTTACGCAAAGTTCAATTCATATTATCATTCTTTGATTCTTTCTGTTCACGGATATGGCCAGAAACGATTAGGACCCGTTGGTGAAGTTTCAACAAGGTCCTATTTTAAATATTGCCCTTTTCAAAGTCTTGCGTTCCATATTGGCTTCACTAAAATGTCCCTTGTAAAAATCCTCGACAAATAGAATCCTCTTTTTGGTTTTAACAATCTCATTTTACCTATTTCCCACCCACACACAAAAAAAAAGAAATATTTAAAAAAAGAAAATGAATTACTTTGTATTAAATTAAGTTACCGCTTTTCAATCTTCTACAAATAGGTAGATACCAGAGACCCTGATAACACATTCCTACAAACACTTTTCTCAAGCTTCTCTTTTTTGTTCTCTGATCATACATTCTGTTGAGTTTAAATCTTCTATATCTACAACTAATTTCACTTACTGATAATCAATCAATATCATATATTGGAATTTGCTTTCTCTTCTTCCATCCATTCTGTTGATTTTTTTCTTTTCTTGAACTGGTTATTATGGCGTTGGAAGAGATCTTTGTTACTGGTGCCACAGGGTTCATGAAAAAATTGGTTGCTGTTGCTGCCACAAAAATTGGCAAGGCTGGGGCTATAGATAAAGATCTGGAAAAGCTCAAGGGTAAGCTGGAGATGATCGCGGCTGTGACATCTGATGCTGAAAAGAGGCAGGTGAAAGAAAAAGCCGTGCTGCTCTGGTTGAAAAGGCTCCAAGACGTTGCATATGATGCTGACGACCTTTTGGATGAAATTTCTTACGAAGCTATGCGTGGAAACATGGAGAAGGTAACAGTCCGATCTAAAGTTAAATTTGGTTTGAAAATAGCAGAAAGAATCAAAACCATTAATCAAGAACTAGATGAAATTTCCAAGCTAAAGGATATGTATCAGTTAGAATATAGTGAAGATGATCAAAATACTGAGCCACTAGACAGGATGACAGCATCCTTTGTAGATGATTCTAAAATTGTGGGAAGAAAACATGATAAGTCTCGCATAATAGAGATGTTATTGATGACAAACCCTTCGTTGTCATCATCTGATAATTTTAGTCCACAAGTCATTTCAATAGTCGGTATGGGGGGACTAGGGAAAACGACCCTCGCTCAATTGGTATACAAAGACAACTCGATTGTGAGAAGCTTTGAGCCAAGAGCGTGGGTCTGTATTTCCGACGAATTTGATATCTTTCTAATTTTAAGAAAGATTCTAGAGTCCTTCACTGGAGAAGCATGTCACTTGTCTAATGTCCATGTTCTGGCAAAGAAAGTTCATGAAAAGATTAGTGGGAAGAAATATCTGTTGGTACTAGATGACCTATGGAACGAGAATGCCGAAGAATGGGAGAAACTTAAGGGTTGTTTAAGCGGGGGTGCTCAAGGGAGCAAAATATTAGTAACAACACGTAGTGAAAATGTTGCATCCATTGTTAGGGGTACAATTCCACCACACAATCTAACAAAGTTATCCCAGCAAGAATGCTGGTTAATTATTAAGAATAGAGCTTTTTCTCCTGGCGGAGCAGTAGAAACTTTAACTATGTCAACCATAGGAAAGGAGATATCTAGAAAATGTGCTGGTTTACCACTTGCAGCTAATTTTCTCGGCGGTCTAATGCGCTTGAAAAGACAGGAATCTGATTGGTTGGCAATCAGAGATGATGACGTTTTCAATACACCCGAAAATCCGAACAAAATTATACTGATATTGAAATTGAGTTACGATAATTTACCATCCCATTTGAAACAATGTTTCTCATACTGTTGTTTATTTCCCAAAGATTGGAGATTTAACAGAGAAACATTGATTCGATTGTGGATAGCCGAAGGATTTGTTCATCCATCTAATGGAGGAAGTCGGAACTCAGTCGAAGACATTGGGTATGATTACTTCCTTAGTTTGTTGTCTAGATCTTTCTTTCAAGATGTATACATGGATGAATACCTAGGTGAGGTTGAATCGTTTAAAATGCATGATCTAGTGCATGATCTTGCGTTGAGTGTCATTAGCAATGATGAAGTCAGGATTTTGAATGCAAGTGAAATGGATGATGATGTCTCTCAGATTCGTCGGCTACGGTTAATCATGGAAGGAATTCCCAAAAATGCTAAAAAATTGCGGACAATTTTTTTCCGAGGAGGAGGTTTTGATTCTTCGAGTCCGCCAACTAACAAGCAGCTTCGTGTAATACATCGGCTTGATGAGGAAATTTGCTGGGAAACTACTTCTTTATCTTCTTACCCTTTCAAGTTTAAACACATGAGGTACCTTGACCTTAGTTATTCTAATCTCCGAGATGTTCATTCTGAGTCCATTCATCAACTCTACCATCTCCAAACTCTCAACCTTCATAAATCCAAAGATGTTCAAAACATTCTCACAGAAGGAATTGGTTCTTTGATTAGTTTGCGACATCTAGATTTATCTTCTTCAGAAATCATGATTCTACCCAATTCCATCACGACGCTCACCAATTTGCAGAGTTTAGATATCAATGATTGTAGTGGTATTAGTGAGTTACCCACAAATATTGGTCATCTCCAAAATCTATCGTTCCTTGATATTTCATGGACGGATATTTCAGACTTGTCCCATCTCCCCTATAATTTAACCAAGTTCAACTTCAAGAACTGCCATCAGTTAAAAGCACTACCTCTGAACTTTGGTGCTCTAACACAACTAAGGTCACTTGATTTATCTCAAACTAAAATAACAGAATTGCCAGAGTCTTTGACTAGCAACATCTGTAAATTAGAGTTTGTGGATTTCGGAATAAAGTTTAAGTTACCCGAAGACATTAAGAATTGGGTGGAACTGAGAAGTCTATATTACTGGGGAAACACAGATCATCATCTGATAATACCTAGAGGTATTGAAAAGCTAACTCGCTTGGAAGTATTATGGCCTTACATCGTGAGAAAAGAAGATGATGTCTCCAATATTGATACCTGCAGTTATAATTCAACTTCTTCTTCTATCCATGAATTAGCACATCTAACCTCCCTTCGGGAGTTACGGATTGCAAATCTAGAGAATGTGAGAGGTGGAAAAATAGAGGCAGAGATGGCAAAGTTAAAAGACAAGCAAAACATTCAAGTGTTGGATCTACGATGGAATTTCATAACAGGAGAAGTGGATGTTAACAATTCTGTTATGGTGTTGGAAGGTCTTCAACCTCACCCCAATTTGGAGAAATTTACTATCTCTGGTTTTCCCAGTGTAAAATTTCCAAAGTGGATGGGATCATCGGTATCTTATTGTCTTCCAAATTTAGTGGAATTAAAGTTTGAAGACTGCAAGAGTTGTACGAAATTAGTAGGCCTGGGTCAACTCCCGTGTCTTCATACTCTTAGGATACAAGGAATGAAATCAGTCAAGTGTTTAGGTAAGGAATTTTATTACCACCAAGAAGAAGAAGAAGAAGAAGCAAACGAAGGTTCTGCAACAGGACCAGTATTCCCTTCGTTAACCGTGTTGATCATCTTAGATTTGGAAAATTTAGAAGAATGGTTTGCACCTGATAATTCCTTCCCTTGTCTTGAAGAAGTGTATATCCAAGAGTGCGGTAATTTGACATCTATACCAGATTTAAGGTTATGGACTTCTTCTCTCAGGCATCTAAAAGTACGGGGTAGCAAAAAGCTGGAAAAGGAGCCTATGGAAAATCATCTCGACAAATACCTCCCATCTGTTAAATACGAATGGAATTAAGCTTACTCTGCTGCAATTTATATCAACCAGCAACACCAATATATAGGTACCTTCTCATTCTCTCTCTGTGTTTTTAATTTTCTTTCTAATTTTTATAAATCTTTTCATTCCTAATATAATTTCATCATCTTGCAATGTTATATGATTTGTGTTGTAGGTCAAGATATGGGGTTCAGTTTAGTATGTCTTGATCATTGAAATACTATAAAATATCAAAGACGTGCATCAAGAGGAGGATGCTGGTAACTCATTTTTCAGAGCAATTGGATCTAAATCATTCTTCCTTCTAGAACAACAATCGGAGTCTAAATTTCAGTTTTTTTTTTTTTATTGTAGTTTGTCCTTTGAGGAGCAATTTGACTCTGTTTCACATCAATTTCTACACTAGTTTCATCCATTTTACAAAGAAAAAAAAAAACAAATTCTCAATTGTTTTGGATTGATTGGATTTTCTGTGACGCTAAATACAATTCTTGTAATAGACATTCTCAGTTTGGCTATGGCATGCCAAGTGATACTTCACGGAGCCTTGATAAAGTTATGTATTCTTGTTATTCATTCTACTTTCCTTATATTGGTTTTCTAGAGCCTGCTTCGACTCGCCTTTTTTGTTTAAATCCATATAAACACTCTTCTTCAGCTTTTATTGCTGGCTGCTGTAGATTTACCATTGATGTCGTGAGTATTATTGTACTTGGTATGCTGTGATATTATTGTATCAATAATTGCTTGCTGTTGTGGTGTCACGGGGTTTACTGTCTGATCATGTTGATAAAGTAAGATGCCAATTACATGGTGATCTTTTCTCTGCACATTCATAGCATACTTCCACGTTTGATTGTCCATTTAGTAGTACGTAGTCTAGAGTGGAAATAAAGATTTCGTATATGAGAGCATTATCGTCTTATGGTTCAATTCACACCACCCATGTACATACGCTGATTATTTACTTTTCAGATTCCAACTTCGACCACACCACCAATTCATCATCAAATTTATGGTTAAAAGTAGTTTCCACTGGCAGGTCTTGAACAGTATATCACAATTATTTGGAAACGGTGAAATTGCACAATTATCTAAGACCTAGTTGATTCAAATGCATTCACATGATGCAGTACAGAAGTATGATGAACCAACGGCGAAATTGCACAATTATCTTAAATTAACAAGGAAAAAGCAGTACCATCTAGGATTAATTGGTAAGCATTCATTAATTAACCTAATAAGTGATGCATCTATCATTCTTAGTACTTTTGATTCTGGGAAATGCTCTTATGCTCGCTCATAGAGATGTTAACCACTTAGCAGGCTCTCTAACAAAGTTTGCAAGTTGTTAGTTTCAATTGGTGTAATTCTGGTCCTATCTGGATTCAAAATATTATACAGTTAGACCAAAAAAAGTTAATTTTATATCATCGAAATTAAGCAATCTTTTCTCTAGCATCTTTCAGTCTTTTTCTTTAAAAAAAAAATGGAAAAAGAAGGTTATATTAGAGAAGAATCTTTCATGGTATTGTTATTCTTTAATTTGGTCTTGTTATTCTTTACTTCCAACTCTCCCTAGATTTTTACCAGGTGAGGACAGGTGGTGGGCATTCATCCCACTTGGTGTAGAAACAAGACCAGGCAGTAAAACAACTTGATAAGAACAACCCACACTCATCTAAGATATTTCGGCATTATTTCGACGATTATAGTTATTGCTCCATTGATATCGTGAATATTCTTGTACTAGGTCTATTTTATTTATTTTTTTGGTTTGTGTGTGTGTTGAATATGGGTTTACTGTTTGGTCTTGCTGATAAAGTAAGATGCCAATCCAAAGAGATCCTTCTTCATCTTTTCTCTCCACAATCATAACATGGTTACATATTTGTTATCTTCATCAACAGACTCATTCATATTTTCCATCCAAAAATAGTTGATCATATTTTCAAGGATTAATTGGGGGCCTCATGAAATTTATACCCACACCAAAAATTATAGGGGCTTCCAAAATAAGGTTGAAAGTACGATTCTACCCTTCCCCTAAATTTTACTCTAAAATCCTATTAAGACTAAATCTAGGCCTCCATTGAAAAAATGATAAATTTTGATTGTTTTAAGTTCTATTAAACAAACCTTCGTTGAATTTTTATATACAAAAGCTCCAACGGCCAATTTTTGGGAAATGGTATCTCCATAAAGAGCCGTTGAAGGGATATATATATGGAGTCGTTAGGTTTGAGTTTTATAGGTGAAATGACCCTAGTTCAACAAAAAAAAATTAGTCGTTCATTTTCAAATAAAACAACAACGACCCTGTAAAGTTATTCATAGAGTCGTTCGTTTGTTAATAGGCCTAGTAACAACCCTTATTTCCAAAACACACAGGGGACCTTTATATTTGGAGAACAAGGGTCGTTTTAATTTATGAATACTTATCTAACGACCCAAGTCAAAGAGGTCAGTGTCGTTATGTTGAATTGCTTAAATGTAAACGACCCTAATTTAAAAAAAAAAAAGGTTTACAATGATAAGTTGAGAACATAAGATAAAACACATTGTAGTTGTTAAGGATTAGTGATAATACAAATATCCAAGTATTCATGCATTGTACTTCAGAAGGAAAAAAAACTCATTCCACATTTAGTCGCACATGTGAACGTGTTAAAGCATTGTACTTGGTGTTCCTTCCAAACCATTCCACATGTTCATTCCAAACTCGTACTGGTTTGTCCGCTCCTTGGTGTAGTCTCCCTAATCACCATAGGCCACTATGTGTACATGTTAAAGGACATTCTTCGGAAATCTTCAAACCTATGTAATGGTTATTGTTGACATGTGTCATTACAATTCTCCTTTTCTTTATCGCCGCGTCGCACCTAGTTCTTGAGGGTACGTACATACAAGTCGCTCCAGGGAAGCCTTTGCTGAATACAATTACCACACAAGTGAATGTGTCCGCTAAAAGTTGTCCACCAAAAGGAATTTGCATCCAAAACTTATAACCGGCCTTCTTCGAACCCTTCCTCAATTTCACGTTTGAAACCAACTCCCTAAACTTCAATTCCCTCTCTTTTTGATCTCCTTCCATGAGCATTGTCAAATAGAGTTGTTTGTCATCAACTAATTTTTCGCCATTTTTTTCCTTGCATATTCGATTTGATGAGCTTAAGTTCGTCAGCCTTGTCGAAATTCCCTAATTGTTCCGTTGCAACATGGTAACCACAATTCCCATCCCCATCAACGTCGTCGGTGGATATAAGGTGATCTAAGATGACGTAAGGAAGTTGGTCGGTATACTCTTTGTATTAGTGTAAGCAACACGATGTGGTCTTCCTTGCGAATATATATAGGTACCTACAATTTGTATCAACCAAATACACCAATATATATAGGTACCTTCTCATTCTCTCTCTCTGTGTTTTTTATTTTCTTTCTAATTTTTATAAAATCTTTTCATTCCTAATAATCTCATCATCTTGCAATGTTATATGATTTGTGTTGCAGGTCAAGATATGGGGTTCAGTTTAGTATGTCTTGATCATTGAAATACTATGAAATATTAAAGACGTGCATCAAGAGGAGGATGCTGGTAACTCATTTTTCAGAGCAATTGGATCAATTTGCCTTATGGTCCTCTCTTCCTTCTTGAACAAAATCACAGTCTAAATTTCAGTTTTTTTTTTCTATTGTAGTTTGTCCTTCTTTTTTTTTTCTTGTAATGAGGAGCAACTTCACTCTAGTTTCACATCAATATCTACTTTTCTTCATCGAATTCCATCAATTTCTATTTCAAATGAAATTCTTGTGTTTTTAGCCAACTTGTGTTCTGCAGGAAAGGACTTCATTTGGGTAGTCTCCAAAATGTAGCCAGTACCTAACCCTCACCAGTTGCAACACAAATAAAAATATCGCCAATCCATTTGAAAATCTAACCAAGTCGGTGGTTTTGCAACTTAGCTTACATTTTTCTTTTTAAAAATGGCAGAAATCTGCTGTAGAATTTCCCTTATTCTTCCATAGTAATATACTAGGTATCACCGGGGCATTACGGCCCCGGCTCAACCTCTCCTTTTATTCTTAAGTGTACATACGTTATTCCTAAAGTATATATTTTAAAAATATATTAAAAAAGACCACAACTTATTTAGTACTAATAAAATAACAAAACACCAATTTCTAGGGAATCAAGTAGGTTTGACATGCTCATAAATTTCGATTGATTCCCAAGAGATTTGATATCCTTTGAACAGTGAATCTTGATGAGAACGAACAAATGAATTGATGGATTTATCCTCTACTTAGTGGCATTCGCTACACGCTTCGTTGTACCATCCACTGTTAGTCATGATATTAGGCAGGGGGTTACCTTGTACATACCTTTGTTAAGTTTATGCAAACATGTACAACCTGAATTCCAAATAACCCATAATTTATTAACTATGGTAACAATCTATGCATCCATGTTGTGCCAAACCTAATTTCAGTAAGCGAGAAGATTTTCCATATTTAGCTGCAAGATAGGATGAAAAAGAAAATCAGCTTGCCATTAATACTGGTGCGGAGTTATTATCTGCACCTAAAGATAGGATGAAGTTATTATCCTTACGGCCCCGACTCAACCTTTCATTTCAGTCTTAAATATACATATTTTATTTCTTTGTAACAACACATTAATTAAGAAAGATTACAACTTAGTCAATTGTACAATAGATAACTTATATTTTCACATGTATGTAAAAAATTATTGTTTCTCATGAAAAATAATTAGGACAATCTCCTCTGATGTTGTAGATCAAGTCTTCTAAGAAATTTGCGGGTACGTCTCATATCATTGTTGGTTCCTGCAATTGTGTAGCTAGTCTTTATTGTTGCTAATAACATTTTTGGACCACAACATTGATCTTTATAAAAGAAAAGAATTATGACGGAATCATAAAGGCGTCTACCTTATTTGGATACATATAAGCAAGAGAGACGTACAATTACAAAGCGAAAGTGATGGTAAGCTCGGTGAGAATTAGTTGACCTAATGATTGATATACTTACCATGTAAATTTGAGGTGGTTAGATTTGTGTACTCCGTAGTTAGTACTTTCTATAGAGCACCACTTTAATGAACTGTTTAATTTGTTGTACTCGAGTCAGTTATAAACTGCCGAATCTAAGAGAAACTTTGTTCTCCAAATGGGCCTTCATGTATATTATCACTTGATCCTAATGACTTTGTTGCATCATGTATCATAAAACTATGTTGATGAACTCACTGAAGCTTTAGAAATCAAAATATTCAAGCCATATCATATTTCAAAGTAAGTACTTCAATTTGTAAATTTACTGTTTTGGATGCTGAAAAATGGACTCAACTTCAAATTACTTCAATTGCTTAATCTCCAAAAAGTGCACAGTCCAGATGAGCAGTACGGCAACGAAGCTATTATTCTTGTTATTAAAACTATAGCCTCCATGGATCCAATCGATAATAGTAGAAAAAAGAATGCAATAGTGACATTAACTTACTTTTAACATTTTGATAACATAGTACATGGTTCAAAAAATAAAATAAAAATCCATGTACAGTGGTTTGTTGCTCCTTGCTTCACGTAGGTCACTGCACATTTAATTTAGAGCCTTACAATCCCTAATCCAAAGTATGCGATTCGTCCAAAATGGTCAACTTAAGCTGAGCCTCCCCTGAGAGGTATGACCGGGTAAGACTATTTTGTAATTTGAAAATTATCAACTGTCAATTATTACCTCACTATCACCAATCAAAATAAAATAAAATAAAATATCACCTCATTAATCTCTGTTCATTATCATTTTACAGATGTTAAACAGTATAACATTTTGCATAAACCATCTATGTTTAACTACACAATCTGCAAATAATGGCAAGTAGTATCAAGAAGAAAAAAAGGTTTCTAATAACACACCCATAAACCGAGTTGGTATAATAACCAGTTAGAATTATGGTCGAGTTAATCAGAAAAATCCGTTCTCATCAGCTATTACTACCGGACATCTGTTAGCTTCTTCAACAAATTCCAAAGCCTGTGAAAGTTTTAATAGAATATGTGGTGTAACCTGTCATGCGTCAAGTCAAACCACTAATCTAAATTATGACACAGCTACACAGAAAACAACCTATAGAAAGTATACAAATCATCCACGCAGGAAAAGAGGCTCAATTCGTATAACCTCGTTAGGTAGATGATGGTGGCTCTTCTTTAACACTGAAATAGTCAACAATTATTGCGGTACCAAGAACTACGGTCCTAATCATAGGCATAAGCATGCTTCCCCCAACAAACACAACCTCATCAAGATGATTGTTCTTTTCTGACATTAAAAATATGTTGGATATATAATCTTGTCCCGAACTCAAATTCATTCCTCTCCATCCGATAAAAGCTTTTACAGATATACATGTAGGTCGTGTTTGGCAGCCTTGATATCCTAACCTAGGTTGGGTTATCCCTTAAATAACCGTATATTGTGTTTGTGCGGGTGCTTATTCCATGTCAAGATAAGAATAATGTATCCTACCTAGATTTTAGGAGGCTAAAAAGGTGAGGGTTTCGTATTCCATGTAAAACCTGGAATACCTTAATCCTCTCCTGGGTTAGACAATTATTTTTATAACTACTTTTTTTATTTAAAATTTTCTTATGCTCAAAACCATAAATTTATATAGTTTAGATTTTATTTATTTTTAAATTAATTAATTAAGCTTGTATACAAATCTGTTGACAAACAACATACTACATTAACCCAATGTGGAAAACAAACACCATTTAAAATAACCATTGCCACGATAGTCTTGGATAAAACAATGAATACCCAAACCTGGACAACGTTTTTCATATTCAAGCTGCCAAACAGACCCGTAAGATATTAGAGGAGGAATTTTTGTGGATTCAACTTCTTTCCTCAACTTTCCAAATGTTGGGTTTACTCAAGTTTAGGTTATTAAAAAGCTATATAACATTGGCCATATTAATCTTCTTCTCATGTGTACCACACAGCCTAAGCACAATCTCAAAAACACCAACAACCACCAAGAATAATATCAATACACAAAGAATTGATTTGTTCACCATCTGCGGGAGTCGAACCCACAACCTCATGACTAAAGCCATGTGCTCTACCTGTTGAGATAAGACACCCAAAGGGATGGAGTGCAATATATACCTGCACTTTCCTCTTCTACACTATTACTTCAATCACTAAAGAACATGACTTGGTTGATCATCTACATCTTACCAAGGAAAAATCTTCCTTTGCCTCACGTCCTGATAAAATATGCATAATGATTGATGAAACAAATTATAGCAAGTATCCTACGTGTAATATAATATTCATCGTTAATTCCCAAAAGATTAATTTCACTCGTATACAAAAGAAACCCAAAAAAAAGAGGTAACTGAATGCTATGTTGAGAACCTTCCTCAACATCTCCTGAAACAATAATTTAGCCATTTATAGGGATTCATCTTAATTGTGCTAATCCTCTCTATATCACAATCAGTGTGGTTGGCAGGGAAATATCTATTGATATAGATACTATTGATCACAGGTCAAGAAGTAAAAAAAGAGGGTGCGAACAAAAACATCACAAAAATGAGGGTGTGGAGACCACTAACTAATATTGATGCAAACTATTTTGTGGAACCTGTAAAGAAGCCTGACCTTCACTGAGTTAGGGATCAAACTCTTATCTAATACTCAAAAACCTCATTCCACACTGTCAATATGCTTATCGCCTTATCCAATACTCAAAAAGCCTTATTCCACGCTGTCAATATGCTTATATAGTCTAACTTAGGCACCAAAAACAGTCCGATAACCGTTCCCCTCCCCAAAGCACAAATTCCTAGATGATAGCTAAACCAAGTATGAATTCTTAAAAAAAGGACTAAGTTACCTTAGAAGTTCCCGACACCTTGAAACTTTTCAGATACCTGATCATCTGAGGGAAAAAAAATAGATAAAGCAAATGATCATCAAACAGTAAACATGAGTATATTATGTAGCAAATCAAGAAACTTTAAAAACTACATTAAAAAGAAAATAATTTTCAGCAGACTAATGAAACTGTTAAGCTTGCTAGTTATCAAAAACTCTCTAATTATCTTCTAAACTTATTTTTCATAAACTCTTCAATGAAAGCGAGAGGAACAACATACATAAGGAAGACATGGAGTCATCTTTTTAATCTAATATCCATTAAAGACTTACATTACATGTCAAAGAAAATATATAATCAAGTTATAATTTTCAAGTTCCAATTATAAAGTCTTAAAGTGAAATCATAGTCCTGCATTATCAATATATGATGTTGATGCATCCACCTCTTTCCTCTCATCTAGCTCCTAATTTTTAGAGTTAAAGGTAGATCCTGTAGGAAGTTAAGCAAAAAGAGCCAGTTAATTGGACTATAAGTCGATCTCGTTTCAGTTACAAAAAATGAATCCCGAGCCTCATCATACACATATAAATTGTGCCATAAATTGGACAAAATTTTATGAAAAACCTGATTGAACTCATGACAACAAAATTCACATGGAAAAACAATGCTACCTCAATGAAGTTTCCTGATGCATTCTTTAATTGGGATTACCATTGTGATTTCCCTTGCTTTGCCTTTTCCATCCTTCCCCGGGAAACTTGGGTGGCAATGCGCGAGTGACTTCTGAACTTTCTTTTCTTTATGCATCAACTTACTATATCATCTTCTCCTTGACTATTCTATAATCATCAAAGGAAAAACAAAAAAAACACATCGTTTAAGTATACGGGAGTGCAATTACTTAGTTCAAATTTTTGTTTTCTTCTATATCTCAACATAATAAAACATTTATACACTTCTTATACAACGTAAAACATATTGGAAGATGAACAATGCTTTCCCATATCCAGATTTCAATTCAATGTATGAAATGTGTGCATCAAAATTGAACTTTATGGTACCACCATTTTTACTCCGGTAGGGAACGACCAAACGAACTAAAAAAACTCAAAAACTGAAAACACCAAAATACATAACATTTATAAACAATTAGATAGCATGGGAGTAAGTATTCCAAGAGAAGAATCATTTTAAAAACGAAGAATAACAAACCATGAGAGATCAAGTTTAATTCCTAGCATTAAACTATTAGTGTAAAGTCAGTAACGGTGCACCCCTTGAACCCAACTGAGCAATCCCACACATGCCATAATGTGGAACTTTCAGATTCATATCCATACCTATAATATAATATTGCTCGCTTTGAGTCTTTGAATTCTCGATGAATAAATGTAAAGCCGAGAATCACTATCATTTAGATTGAGAAGATACTTGCAATACCTCATGTAAAAATATCTTATTCGCCCATATAAACATGTTACACATTCATTTAAGGAACTTTATGCCTTTTTCTAATCTATATGAAGCAATATCTCAAATTATCAAGGCCACTGACAGTAGCGAGACAATGAGAATGTAATACGTAAAAACCAAATACGAACCACTAAAATCTTTCACTTGACATGAAGTCTCACGCCAGTGTTTTTGGCACTGTTGAAAATGGGTTCCCTTGTTTCTTATGCAATGTTTCCGGATGCCGCCAATGAAACCTGCATGAACATTCAATTAAACTTGCAGTATTGTAAAAAGATTCGAAAGAATTTTGCTAGATCAAATAGTAGAGTACCCACGTTTAAGCAATTTTTTTCTTCTATGTGATGACAAATGAAGTATCACAACATGTATGCTATTCTTTAAAGGAGGAGCTCGCTGCTACATTTCATCATTTGAAATCCTTAAGCTGAAGAGTGGAGATCATGCCTCTATAGAGAGAGGGATATTTTAAGCTTAAAATAAAGCACACCAAACGAATTTATTCCACCAAATCAAAAATTGAGATGCATAACTAAAGCTTAAATTGGTCATCATTTTGCTGCTTAACTGTCAATATTCTGAAGAGACTAACATAACATTATTGACAATTCCGAAGAGGTTAAGCTTATTCTCAATTAAATTACATCAAACTAATATAACATTATTGACATTTTGTTAACGATCCAAACTCCCATATATATTCTGAAATTCACCATCAAAAATAAATTCAGAAATTCACCATCAAAAAAAAAAAAAAAAGATTTTCCCTCAAAAAGAGTACATCTGTTGATGCCAACAAATTGGAAGAATTAGCGGAAAATTTAATTTGTATTGACAGAAAATGTAACTCACAGCTATTTTGGAGACGGTGCATTGAGTTGTTGCTCTGTTTTCTCCTCGTTTGATTTTGTGTGTACTGAACCATCTTTTTTCACCCCCACTCTGTCTAAAATTTGCTCCTACACCTTATACTGATTTCCAACTGCTACAACAAAAGATGCACATACAACTGTACATTTGAAATGAAAAATGAGCTAATGTCAAACAGAAGCATAGAATCCAGAGAAACAAATAGTGGGTAAAGAGAATCACGGGTGCGCCTATATAAAGTATAAATACTGATACAACATGTACTCACATATCCAATTTTATAACTAAAAGTGAACAACTCTGAACAACTCTAGATGATGACTTGAATGTAATGCAACTTGAAGACAATGCAATTTAAATGATCAATCTATATAGGTATCCGTTTGAAAAATACCATTTGATGGGTTACTTTTCTTAGGTTGTTGAACGAACAAATTATAAATGGATAAAAGAAAAACACCTTAACAGCTGCTTGAATATTTGAAGTTCTGAGCTAGGTATCACAAATAGTGGTCACAGCTTTATTAATTAATTTGCTCAAGTTGACATTTCCATCATTCCTTCCTCTTCATTGGTCTGTTTAAACATATAATTAACTACTTAAAAACTGTTGTATAACGCTGAATGCTGGAATCCAGAGTCCTCAAAAAAGTGACGAAACTCGTACCTAAGAGAATTATCTGTGATGGATTTAGTTTACAGATGACTTTCTTTTAACCCCTCAAACTGAATAAAAACTACTGGTTTCTTACCCGTTATTTTACCTACTCCATCAAAATATTTTTTTCATAACATGCAACATTTTCCTGAAACAAAAGAACGTTGATTTTAAACTCTCTGAACAACATTTCAAAGATTAGAAAGCTAAAGATTTTGAAGACCAAACGGAAAAAAATTGAACCATTAAAAAAGTGATTAAAGAAATTATATATATATAATTTGAACAAACTGTAAAAAAAGGTAGAGCATAACCCGTCTGTTTCAATTAGTTTCGTGAAAACAGTTTAAATAGCTTCTTGTCTGCATTCTTGATTTTATACCCTGAAAAATTATGAAATGAAAACAAAAATCATAACTCCAACTATATGCTTATACAAATTGAATAGTTGCACAACAAAATGTTGAAACATCTTACATGGAATTTATACGTCCAGCAATTCGCCACACTCGGATAACTTGTTATATAAGAAAGCAACTTCAAATTGAACTTAATTGTTGTTTCCAGGAGTATGAGAGACAAATTTTGTTTGATTCTCATACTTCAGCCCTTTTAAATCAGTACCACAACCACCCAAACATAAAATAAATAAACCTTAAATAAGATAAAAGAATGACAATGATCGCAAAGAATTCACCAAATTTACAAGTAACAGTGATCACAAAGAATGGAATCAGCAAGAAACCCTTGAAACAAAAAAACAGTCTTATTCATAAAACGAATGGCCGTTGATGAATTAGATTTGAAACAAAACACAACAGCCTTAAGAGGAGGGCGACTGCAAATCGATTGTTCGACGCTGAAGCTGAAAGATCGATAAGACCAATCTTCCGCTTTTATTATTTTATTGAAGAAAAACCAAATTAAACTAATCAGTCACTCTCAAGATTTTTTTCATGTATAACATATCAGACAAAATGCAACTACAATTGATAAATTAGTCTCCCAAATATTCTATTTCTTTCCTTATTCATCCACATTAAAATCCTTTTAATTTTTTTTTCACAATTTTTCTCTTTTTAATGGGATTGAATATAGTCAATTTCCCTCTTTGTTCCTTCTTCAGTAGTCAATACTACATACGACCAAATCAGCATCTTCCGATGAACCTAAAATATTCTCCTAAGAATCAAACATGCTTACAGATATTGATTAAAAAAACAATTGTGGGTTTTGATTTAAAAAAATTTAAGAATTGTCAGTGTTTTAAAAAACGTTTTGAAGCGCGCTTTTTAGCGCTTCACTAAAAAAACGCTTCAATACTTCCGCATTAATACTAGGTATATTTTCTAGAGAAGAAAAAGGTATATTCTAGAGAAAAAGCAGGAATTTAAATGCCAAAAACAAGTCCCAATATTTCCTTCTTAGATTTTCTAGAGAAAAAACAGGGATTTAATTCCAAGATTTTTTTTTTTTTCAAGATTTTCTTCAAAAAAAAAGTTTCAAGATTTTCTTCTTAGGTTTTCTAGAGAAAAAACAGGGATTTAATTCCAAAAACAAGTTTCAAGATTTTCTTCTTAGGTTTTCTAGAGAATATACATGGATTTAATTCCCTGTTTATAAGTCCCAACGTTTCCTTCTTAGGTTTTAGTATTAAAAAACCCTAAAAACTACAACTCTCAGCACTATTTAAAGACTCCAAAACTCCAAACTTTTCAGCTTCCAAACTACAGCTTCTTCTTCCTTTTCATCTTTTATTCTTCTGATCTGCAATGGTTAGCCAGTTTGTAGTTAAGAAATCCAGAAAGAAAGACCCAGCTTGGAAACATGGTACTGAAGTTCAAGGTCCACTTATTAGAGGAAGACATGTTTCTTATGTGAAATGCAAGTTCTGTGATAAGACAGTACCAGGAGGGATTAGTAGGTTCAAAAGTCACATAGCACACACGCATAAGGGAGTTTCTGCATGTCCTAATGTACCTCCAGATGTTAAACAAGAAATAATAACTCAGCTGCTTCATGATGAAAGATCAAAAGCAATAGAACATCAAAACTTTGAATATCTGGTTAATGGAGGATCACATTATCATGCTCAAACAGAGTCTACAGATAATCATATGATAGACTCTGAACCAACTCCTATTGCTACTAGTGATCGTGGAGTAAGAGGCCCCATGGATAGGTTTATGAATAGTTTACCACAAGATCAGCAGCAAACACGCATAAAGGGAGTTTCTGCATGTCCTAATGTACCTCCAGATGTTAAACAAGAAATAATAACTCAGCTGCTTCATGATGAAAGATCAAAAGCAATAGAACATCAAAACTTTGAATATCTGGTTAATGGAGGATCACATTATCATGCTCAAACAGAGTCTACAGATAATCATATGATAGACTCTGAACCAACTCCTATTGCTACTAGTGATCGTGGAGTAAGAGGCCCCATGGATAGGTTTATGAATAGTTTACTCCACAAGATCAGTTGTAAAACCACAGTTGTAGATGTATATTTTTCCCGTAGTGCAGCAACGTACACCAACGAATGGCGTAGAACATCGAAAGAAGGTTTGTCTCGATATTGGTCGTTTCTTCTTTGAGAATGGTTTATCTTTTAATGTGGTAAACAGTCCTTCTTTTGCCAATATGGTTAGATCAATAGGAGAATATGGTCGTGGGTTAAAACCACCGTCTATGCATGAGCTGAGTTCTTGGGTTCTTAAATAAGAGGTCAAAGCAACAAACGATATGGTAGACAATGCTAAGAGAACATGGACAGAAAAAGGAGTCACCATAATGTCTGATGGTTGGACAGATATTAAGAAGAGACAATTGATTAATTTTCTCGTCAATACCCCGGATGGAACTGTTTTCTTGAAGACAATTGATGCATCAAAGTATGTCAAAGACGCGAGAAGGTTATTTAAGATGCTTGATGCGATAATTGAAGAGGTAGGAGAGGAAAATGTGGTGCAAGTTGTTACAGACAATGCTCCTGCATACAAGGATGCTGGAGATTTGCTAATGCAGAAAAGGAGGAGATTATATTGGACACCATGTGCTGCACATTGCATTGATCTAATTCTTGAGAAGCTATTTGAGTTGCCACAGATGAAGAATGCGTATTTAAAGGCTAAAAGAGTAGCTAACTATATATACTCACATGTCTATGTACTTGCCCTGATGAGGAGCTTTACAAAGAGAGAGTTAATTCGTCCTGGTGACACACGATTTTCTACGGCAAACCTCACTCTGCAAAGCTTGCTAGAAAGCAAATCATCCTTTGAAGAAATGTTCACTTCTAATAAATGGAAAAGATGTAGTTGGGCAAACAGTTCTGAAGGGAAGGCAGTGAAAAAGATCATAATGAGGGATGCGAACTTCTGGCCTGGTTTGGTATATTCATTAAAGGCTACAAAACCTTTAGTTGGTGTCTTACGACTTGTAGATTCAGAAGCAACTCCAGCGATGGGATTTATATATGGTGCAATGGATAAGGCCAAAGAAGAGATAGCAAGAAACTTCCGCAATGAAGAACCGAAGTATAAGGAGATTTGGGAAATCATAGATCAAAAGTGGGATTTCCAAATGCATAGAGACCTCCATGCTACAGGCTACTTCCTAAATCCACAATTTCAGTACGAAGACGATGTTTCAAATCATCCTGAAATAAGAAGTGGCCTGTACAACTTTATGGAAAAATTATTTCCTAGAGAAGATGTAGCTGAAGCTCACATGGATCTTGACAAGTATTTGAATAGGGAAGGACACTTTGGACGTCTTGAGGCAGAGACAACTAGGAAGTTGAAATCCCCTGGTGAGTATTCTAACTAGTTAGTATAAATTAAGTTGATTACCAAGTGTTTGTATTTTTTTTATAGATTTGTACTTAAATGTTTAAATTATTGAATTGAATTTTCGTAGCGCGTTGGTGCCAATCTTTTGGGATGGGCATACCCATCTTACAAAGGTTTGCAATTAGAATTTTGAGTCTGACTTTCTCTGCATCGGGGTGTGAACGAAATTGGTCGACATTCAATCAAGTTCACACAAAAAGGAGGAATAGGTTGCACACAGCAAAGCTAAATGCTTTAGTGTACATCATGTACAACAAGAGGTTGAGGCTGAAATGTTAACAGAAGAGGGTTAAGCTGGGAAAGAAAGATGAGGATATCTTGGTTGTTGATGAAATTCCTAGAGACGACGAGTGGCTTGTTGATGCTCCCCAAGAACAGGAAAACGAACACAACAATGATGACTGGGAAGATGACTTCAGTGATGATGATAATGTGATGGAAGAGGTTCAAACTACTTGGAAGAAATATCTTGAAGAGTTGGACCTTGATTCTCTCCAAATTAATCCTCCAACTCAAATTAATCAAGCTGAACCTAGCAGTGCACAACAAAGGAGGAGAGCAAGGGATCCTGCAACCACAGATGGATATGCTGGAAGAGGACAGACTATAGAAAGAGGGCTTGACGAAGAAGAAGATTTGCTCATGAACCATAATGTAGATAGCCATTCAGAAGATGATGATACCTTTGACATTGCAAACATTCTTGGATAGTGTCTTAGATACTCTAGGGTAGTAGAAGAAGTCAGTACGACATAGGCTTAGTTTGCTAGTTTATTTATTTGTTTATGCTTTATTTATTCCTTTTATCATGGATTATTAGATTGGTTTTTGGTTTTGTGTTGGTCAGTTTCACATAGATATCTATTAGTATTTATTTTTTTAATTTTGTGAAGCTACGCTTTACGCTTTACTATGTTAGCGTATCGCTTCGCATTAACGTATTTTAAAACATTGAGAATTGTCTTGAAAAAGAAAAAAAAATTGAGAATACAAAATCTATGGCTTACCTTGTGAGACATCAATCTAGCTTTACGGAAACCATCATAATCACCAACACCAATGTTACATCTCTTGAGCAAATGGAAGTAATCTCATGCCTCATGCCTCTACTGTTACATCTCTGGAGTAACCACCTCATGTCAATACACCTCAACTAAGGATCAAACTGATAGATATATTTCGTGTTTTGAAGTGCTACTCATGGGAGAACATGTATCCTTTCTATTTAGGTTTCAAAAAATACCTAAATCACAACAATCTTATTAGAAGCCTAATTTATCAACGAAGTGACTCGATGATTCGAAATAAAAACGATTGGAAATCCTAAATATCATATAAATTGATAAATTAGGGATTGCTGCAATACGTTTCGAGATCCATACCTCTTCGAAGAACTACAATATATTCCTCTTGAAGTTCTGCGAACCATACAAAAGATCTGTGATTTCATTAACAAAATTGCAGAAACAAAAAAAATCAAAGCCATAAAAAATAGTAACTCAATAATTCGAAAAAAAAAACGAATAAAGCAACCATTAAACTTAAACAATATATTAAAAAACCCTCAGATATATGAAACCCTAGGTTTTAATTTTTGAAATATTAACAAAATTGAATTACTATTTCCAAAATCTCTACTTCATGACCAACTGAAAAGGAAAAGAAGAAAGAAAAGTAGATGAAGGTATAGATTCTGGTGGTAATTGTGGTGGTGGCAGTGCCGGAGAACCAAAAGAAGAACTCATTATGTAGAAGAAGAAATATACTGCTCGGCTGGAGGTGGAAAATAGAGACAAAAAGGCCAAGAGCTAAACCCGCCCAATATTTGTTTCACCCACTTCGACCAATCGTGAGTGTTTCCTAGCCGTCTAAGTCAAACCCCATCCGGATGACCCCGATCACGGGATGCTAATTTTTGGTAAATCCTGTCCATCTAATGACTCTCAAATCTCAGAGTCAAAGACCACCTTTTTTTATAACAATGATTAATAGAGAATTTTGAGCAACCTCGTTTTGTGTCATCCTCGCAACAAGTGGAGAAGCCATATATATTCTTCAGCTTGTTGTCTCAGGCTCCGGTCTATTCCATTTATATCACACAATAACACATGCTCCATTCCTCATCCAGAAACATCAAGATACGGGAATAAGCTAGCTCATTCAGATGTTAACTCGGTTGTAAGTAACATAAAACTAACAAACAAGTTCAACAAGCTGCGAAACTGCGACTAGGAACCCTCGTAGTCCAGTCACCAAGGAGGAAACACTATCTCTAGCAGCTAACTCCTCCACCCATCTACATGATATGTGAATCGAACCCCAGATCTGTAGGAGCAAAAAATGCAAATATAACTCGAACTTGACTCGGACAGCCCGGACCGCGTGGATCCCCTTGGGATTTTCCACGGGATATTGTATATAATTTCTCTTTTCAAAACTAGTCGTCATAAAACACCAAGGTGACCAAATTAGAGATTCAAAAACTCCAGCCATATGTTGAGAATTATAAGAAATCCATCACTCCCAAAAGTGATACAAAAACCCCAAATCCAAAATAATAATCTAAATTAGATCTTTTTCTATTTCATAAATACCAGGCTTACCCTTTTTCACGCTCCTCTTTGTATGAGAAATTGATTCCCCAATCTCTCTTGAACTCTCAAACCACCACTGAAACCAGTACCGCGTCTAAATCTTTCATTAACATCATCATAGCCTCCTTCACCAGCAGCAACACATCAACCTCCTACTCCTGCACCACCACTAAACCCACTGCAATATCTTGATCTTCCACCAAAATCACCTCCACAAATCCTCTTCCTACCATTACACCTCAATCAAACCCATTTCCATGTCCTTATCTACAACCAAATTTGAAATATAGATCTCGATTCAACGAAGATTGGGTATTAATTTTTTGAGTTTAATCAATTTGTATCAATGATGATAACAGTGGTGGTACTCCAAATCATATAATTTTATTGAACCTCCAACTCTTCCTCTTCCGATACAACCTTCAATTTCTGACCATCTCCGAGAATCACTATACAAAAAGTTGAATCACAATGATGATATATCATTATCATCATCATCTATTGTTTGATTTGAAGAAATTTCACCTCAACCTCAACTATTACAAGAGGTGCGTATTTCTTTTTAGGGTTATTTTTTTATCTAATTTCCAATCAGAATCTGATTTCTAAAGAATTTGGTTTTAATTTTATGAATATCAGATTTCGAAAGATTAATATCAGTATGAATACCTGATTTTTTAGGTTAAAAATTGAATGAATTTTGAGTTGGGTTTTTACAACAATTAGGGTAAATAAAAATGAATTTTATCTATTTATATGAGAAGAAATGTTTTGTTGTAAATGTGGTTGGAGATGTGTTGAGTTCAGATGAAAAAACAACTGCATCACTAGTGTGGTCTGATGAGGTTTACAAGCGAAGCGAAGTGAAGATTTAGTCATGTATGGGTAGACCTTATAGTCACATGGAGATGTATTTTTCCTATTTGACTGTTCTGAATGGGATTTCTGTATCTAACTCTTCTGCTGGTTAGATTTATGATGTAGTTAAAAATTCGGAGTGACTGATTTCGTTAATCCAAAGGAATGTGGGGATAAATCAGTTAGTGAGCTTTGTGATTTAAGTACATGGATCTTAAATGTCATTTTACAACAAAATGAATAATTTAGTACTGTATGGATTTCAGATGTTATTTTGATTATCAGGTAATAAAAGAACTAACAGATGGAGGTGCTGATTAATGTTTCGAGTGTATCGGGTTAGCTTCCTTGATGAATGACGCCTTCACTAGCTGTCGTGATGTACGTATCGATCCCTCTATTTTTCTCTGATTGTTGTTTCATCTATATTTGATCTATTGAACTCAAGAACTTATGTGCCGAATGTAAGGTTGGGGGAGACAATCGTATTAGGAGTGGAAATGCATGGTGCACCCTTGAGCATCAACACATATGAGATATTGAGAGGTAAAAGAATAGAACGTTCATTGTTTGGAGGCATCAAAGCTAAGACTGATATTCCACTGTCATGGTTAAGACTCGAACGTGACTTAATATCATTGATCGCTGACTCCAGTTTGCAATATTTTGCCATATATTTGATTGTTTTTGGGAAATTACTTTCATATGAGAATGCCAGAAATGCAAATGATTTAGGGTGCCTTCAAAGAGAATTTGTTTGTTTGTGTAGGGTTAGGTGCATCCTAGAAGGTGGCCGATGTAGAGGCAAGAAGCATTGTTGCCATCTTCTGCCTTAGAACCATTGTGCTGGTGGTAAAATTTTAAAACTTGAACACAACTTGAGTTAAATTGATAATATTTTGAAAAATGTTTTGGCTAATCACATTATACATAGGTTTCAGAGGGTGCGAGAATTCGTGGAGCTTCTAAAATTATTAGCGTCGATTTAAAACCAGAAAAAAAATTATATTGGTAAAGCGGCGCTTGCTTTAATCAAGTGCATTTCCATATTATGCATTATTCTATGAAATGATCCCTTTGCTTAAATCGCCTATTTTTCAATATCTTTTTTGAAAACAGGGAAAAAATTCGGAGTGACTGATTTTGTTAATCCAAAGGAATGTGGGGATAAATCAGTTAGTGAGGTTTGTGACTTAAGTACATGGATCTTAAATGTCATTTTACAACAAAATGAATAATTTAGTACTGTATGGATTTCAGATGTTATTTTGATTATCAGGTAATAAAAGAACTAACAGATGCAGGTGCTGATTAATGTTTCGAGTGTATCAGGTTAGCTTCCTTGATGAATGACGCCTTCACTAGCTGTCGTGATGTACGTATCGATCCCTCTCTTTTTCTATGATTGTTGTTTCATCTGTATTTGAGCTATTGAACTCAAGAACTTTTGTACCGAATGTAGGGTTGGGGGAGACAATCGTATTAGGAGTGGAAATACATGGTGCACCCTTGAGCATCAACACATATGAGATATTGAGAGGTAAAATCATAGAAGGTTCATTATTTGGAGGCATCAAATCTAAGACTGATATTCCACTATCATGGTTATGACTCGAACGTGACTTAATATCATTGATCGCTGACTCCAGTTTGCTATATTTTGCCATATATTTGATTATTTTTGGGAAATGACTTTCATATGCGAATGCCAGAAATGCAAATGATTTAGGGTGCCTTCAAAGAGAAGTTGTTTGTTTGTGTAGGGGTAGGTGCATCCTGGAAGGTGGCCGATGTAGAGGCAAGAAGCATTGTTGCCATCTTCTGCCTTGGAACCGTTGTACTGGTGGTAAAATTTTAAAACTTGAACACAACTTGAGTTAAATTGATAATATTTTGAAAAATGTTTTGGCTAATCACATTATACATAGGTTGCAGAGGGTGCAAGAATTCGTGGAGATTCTAAAATTATTGGCGTCGATTTAAAACCAGAAAAAATTGATATTGGTAAAGCGGTGCTTGCTTTAATCAAGTGCATTTCCATATTATGCATTATTCTGTGAAATGATCCCTTTGCTTAAATCACCTATTTTTCAATATCTTTTTTGAAAACAGGGAAAAAATTCGGAGTGACTGATTTCGTTAATCCAAAGGAATGTGGGGATAAATCAGTTAGTGAGGTTTGTGACTTAAGTACACGGATCTTAAATGTAATTTTACAACAAAATGAATAATTTAGTACTGTATGGATATCAGATGTTATTTTGATTATCAGGTAATAAAAGAACTAATAGATGGAGGTGCTGATTATTGTTTCGAGTATATTGGGTTAGCTTCCGTGATGAATGATGCCTTCACTAGCTGTCGTGATGTACGTATTGATCCCTCTCCTTATCACTGATTGTTTTGTCATTTTTATTTGAGCTATTGAACTCGGACACTTATTTGACGCCTTCACTAACTAATTTTGGTTTCATCTAAATTTGGTGAAACCGATTTTGGTTTCATCTAATTTTGTTATTTATTTATTTTTTGAACTTTTATCGGTGAAACCAACGTTGTTGGTGATAAAGAATTTTCTATTGAAACAAGTTTGGTTTCATCTAAATTTACTTTTAAGCGAGAATGTTATTGTCCTGGGATATAAATATATACACCACCACAATAGTTCTTAGAAAAACTTTTGAGTCCGCAAAGTGAATTTGTGTGAAATATTTTTGAGTTTGTTGTTGTCTGTTGGTATCTATCACAATGTAGTATCTAGATGAGTTGATAACCTATTGTAATGTATCGCCACTATCGGTTTCAGTTCCAGCTTCACCTCCAGCAACTGCAGAGTATTGAAATGAAGGGCATATAGCTCCACCACCTGTTTCTGGTGCTGATCATAAAGTTCATTTGAGCACCAACACTAAATGGTTCAATTACCTGATCAAAGACATTGGTAAGAACTACTTCACAATGGGTCAATTCCACGCCCTAATTGAAAATTAGGCTCAATTCTTTCTTGCTCAACTTTGGTTATTTCTATTGGTGTGGTCAAACAGAATGAATCATGGTTTGTAATTTTTCCTGCAGTTGAATTATAAAGAAACCAATTATGGTTTTATCTTATTTATGATGAAACCAAAATTGGTTCCATCTAATCTTATCCTTACTTAAATTGAATTTTTTTTATGAGTTTGAATTGTTGTTGTGTTTGATATCTGTGGATTAGGATTTATAATGCTAGTTGTGATGGAGATTATGTGCTTTGAATCAAAGAAGTGGTATTTGTTTTTAGGTTAAGTCTGAAACAGAAAAAATTGAGTTACAAAATGTTGTTGGTGGGTGCTTTAAAGAATGTTATGAAACTGAATTACCTGTGATAATGTATTAATGTTTAGGTAGTTGTGTGGTTTGAATTGTAGATGTAACTAATGATGTTGCTGAGGTTTGAATGAAATTTTTAACTAAGATCTGCACAATTTCATCCATCTTGTCTCATTCTTAGAATATGAGTGATATATATGCAAAACAACACACTATGCACTTACCTTATTGTACAGTCTTGGATGAGCCGTTCAAGCTTCATTGTTCACCGATGCTCTGCCTAGCATCGATATATTTTTACCTTGTATACTTTGTTATGTTGCATCTGCATATTTGCAATTTTGTGTCGATTTTGAAGGGATTGCTTAGATTTTTGTGGTTACAATAGTTGCTTATATATGCATTTCCGGAAAGAGGATCGATCATCGACTAAAGTTCACTTTGTTTAGTTACGTTTCATCCGTTAGTGTTTTCGAAGCTTTGCGAAATAGAATTTAGGCATGCCATATGTCAATCATGACATTTCAATGATGTCTTTCTACCAATGAACATGTATAATATCTCTTATAATTTTTCTTGCAGTTGAACTCTCACGAAACCAATTACGGTTTCATCTTATTTATGATGAAACCAAAATCGGTTTCATCGTATTTATGATGGAACCAAAATTGGTTTCATTTAATTTTTGTTCGGTAGTGGTGGGCGGTCGTGGTGTTGGTGGCGGTACAGCAGGTGTTGGCGGTGGTGCTGGCTTTGGTCGATGGTGGTCGGCGGCGTTGGTGATTGGCAGTGGTCAACAGTGGTGGTGCTGGCTGGTGGGGGTGGCTGGTAGTGGTGGTGTAATGGCGCAGTGGCGGTGGTGGTGGCGCGGTGATGATCGGTGGCGGTGGTGGGGGCACGGTGATGATCGGTGGCGCAGTGGAGGTGGTGCAGTGGCTATGGTGCAGTGGTGGTGGTGCAGTTACGGCGGTGGTGGTGGTGGTGCACTGGCGGTGGTGGTCGTGCAGCGGTGGTGGTGGTGTGGCTGTGGTGGTGCAGTGGCGATGGTGGTGGTGGTGGTGGTGGTGGTGGTGGTGCAGTTGTGGATGTGGTGCAGTGGCGGTGGTGGGGCACTGACGGTGGTGGTTGTGCAGTGGCAGTGGTGGTGATGCAGCGGTGGTGGTGCAGTGGCGGTGGTGGTCGTGCAATGGCTGTGGTGGTGGTGCTGGTGTGGTGTGATGTGTTGCTGTTGGTGGTGAGAATATAATAAAAATTAAAGGTGGGGTGGATTTTATTTTTGTTGGGGTGATTTAAAGGTGGGGTTGATTTTTATTTGGGAAAATTAAGAAAATGCCCATGAGGGGAATGTCCATGCCATTATGAAATCCGTCAAGAACCAACTGATTAGTATTTCTGCATTGACTTTGGTCCATTTTTAACATGAATTTACTTTCTTACCCTCACAAATCTAATATATCACACTATCGCTCATCGTCTTTCTCACTCGGTCTCCATTATCTCTCTTTCTCTTTTGTTTTACAAGTAGAACATGCATTATCTTTCTTTCTCACTCGGATTCATTCACCTCTAAATAAAAATCACAAGACATCATCATCATCAACATAATCACTACTGCTTTCCGCTTCGTCAAGTAGCATCAAATGTGGTTTTTAACGAAACTTGAGAAGGTCTGTTATCTCAACCAGTGTTAATTTTGGGAGAAAATTTGGGGGTTTGTCAAAAATTGGGTTCAATTCATACAATATAGATGATGCTAAGAATAGGGTTAACTTGATTTTTCGTTTTTGTGATTTCGTAGGTTTAATTTTATACTTTGATTAATTAGTACTAATTTTTTTTTACTGTGAATCGTTAACAAAATAGAAGAAGTTTTGATTATGGTGGTGGTCATGATGGAGCAAAATCAAGTGATGAAATAGTGTATTGGGTTTGAAGTTTCAGTTGAATATGAGAAGATTTGGGTAGATTCGGAAAATATTAATATCAATTAGGGTTTGGTGGATCTGAAATTGAAGCAGGAATTGGATTTTTTTTGTTGTTTTTGGATCAGCGATTGGAAGTGAAGGTTAAGAAGAATAAGGAATTGAACACAGAAAGAATATGGTGGTAGTATAATTCTTAAAGCTGAAGCTACAGAAGAGAAAGATGCAGATGAAGTTCTGGAGCTAAGGCAGGTTGTTGGTGATTATAATGGTTGCAATGGTGATGGGCTGTGGTTATTATTGTCATAGATAGAGAAGATGGTAATGCTGCAGTGAAAACTAGTGGTGTTCATTGGTGGCCCTACTGAGATGGAGTTGCAATCGTGAATTAATTGAAGGTGTTGAGTAGGTGGCCCAATCTATAACCGATGGATTTTGTAGATGAGATAGTGTTGCTGAAATGGTTTTGTGCTATAGCCAGGTTAAATGTATGTTAGGACCTCAGTTAGGAATTTAATTGAAAAAGGTGCATTTACATGTGGTTGGGATATGAAATGGGGTCAAGTCTGGTGATCTTATGGGTACTGATGATGCTCTTACTGGTGGATATGACAGCACAGAGATGAATATGGTAGCACTTATGCTTACCGATGGATCTGGTGCTGATTCAAGTGGCATAGGATAGAAATGAAGGTGTTGTTGTGGTAAGATGGTGATGATGTTGTTGAATCTGTGTAATTGCAGGTTGAGATGGCTGTGAAATCGAAGAAGAAACAGTTGGTTTACATTGCAGTTGCGTTTGTCTACAGTGGTGATTGATGTCATGTCGTACAGTTGAGTTAAGAACAAGGTCAAGAGGAGATTAATATGGTGATGCAGCTGTGTTGGTGGTTTTACAGTGGTGGAATTGAGATGTTGCTGTATGATATAATGTTTGTTCTGGTTGAGTTCTTGAGAATATGGAAATGCAGGTGCAATGAAGCTGTTGTTGGTAATTGGATGATGTTGGAATGGAAGAGTAGTGCTGCTTCTCAACTGGTATTGCGAGTTGATGGTACGCCATATGTTACAAATACTTGAATGCAACGAGGAACATGTGATTTTAATCTGGCAGAGAATTGGATGAAATTTGGTAAACATTTTGGCAGTGATAATGTTACCAGTGCATCTACATCCGGCTGCACCATTTTCTGGTTATCTAAACATGGTCTAGTGTGTATGTACGAAAGTTGTATGCGCAACAGCCAACACCTGACATAGAAGCCAACATGAAGAGGAGATTTGGGTGTTAATTTATTTCATTTTTTGATAGACATTAAACTGTGATGTTGTTGACAAAGATGAATGGATGTGATTGCTGGTATTTAATGTTCTTGTATGCTCATAATTGTAGGATAGTTATCCATCTCGATATTGCAGGGAAAGAAAGCTATATAAGAAGGCACAAAATACCGTTTTCACCACATTCACGCCTCCAAAGTGTTTGTTGGAATTCTTGAAATAAACTTACACTGTATCCAGCTTCACGAATAGACAGATGATCAATATCAATTGTATGTATTCTTAATTTGTATGTTAAGACTCCTACCATCAATGTATTAGCAATTGCTGAAGTAATTTGTTTGAAATGTGTTAGAAATTTGAGTAAAATTTGATATTTAACTCGGGTATATTCTTGAACTCGCTTATGTTGGTCTGAGTCAGACGATCCTCAATATAACTGGGTATGATCCAAACAATTCAGGGGTTAAGATGTCTTTTCACATGGTAGAATAATTGCCACCTAGACACTTAACGGTGTTAGCCGTTTTTTCAACAAAAAAAAAACCGGATGGAAAATGTCAATTCATGGTAATTTTCTTAATTTTCAAAAAAAACGTGGGCATTTTCTTAATTAGATTTCCCCTCATGGGCATTTTATTTATTCTCCCTTTTTATTTTTGTTGGGATGATTTAAACTAAAAGGGTAATATAGACAGTTTATGTTAAATGTGTTATATTTTCTTCTCATACAGACGAAGTTCAATCACTCTAAGAGAATATGTTTTCTCCTATATTTGATCATTAAGCATACATGTTGTGCTATTTAATTAGTACTGTAAAAGAAGAAAGACAAGACAAAAGTGGAGAGGAAAGAAACTTTGTTTCTTCACTTCATTTCTCAAAATTTGTTACAAGGGTGCGTACATAAGGAGGAAGGGAACATGCTATTTATAGCCTAGGATCATGCATATTGGTTAGACATGAGAGGGACACGTTTATGGTCTTCATCATTATCTTTGATAAGGAAAAGAGGTGAGAATATTTTGGACTTTGCTCGAGTAGTTTATAGATTATCACAATGGTGGGCCACCTTACTAGCACGTTCACACAACACTCCCCCTTGGACCACCATTTCTAAGAACGTTGTCTTGTTAAAATTTTGTCGGTAAAAACCCAGTGGGACAAAACCCGGTCGAAATAAAAAGAGTACAACACCGGTATCTTTAACGTGATGATGGTCATCACGAATTTTCTCCCGTCGCCGAAACTTTATCAGGAAAACCATTTAGGAAAAACTTGAACTTGGGGTGAGATTGGTCACTTCCATGAAATGCTTCTTCTGTCAAAGTGGCATCAAGAAAACCATTTAGGACAAAACCTGGGTGCCGCATCTTTATAACCTCTATGGATGTTCATCTTATTAGATGGTGATCACCGTTCTAAGATTTTTATCTCATTAAAAACCACACCAGGAAAATCCAGAGGGACAAAACCTAAATATAGGAAAACATGAGTTCTCAGAACAATGATAAATTCGCAGATGTTGCCTCGTTAAAACCTTGCCTGGAAAAACCCAGAGGGATAAAAACCAAGATGAAGGAAAAAGACTACAACATGTCGAACTGTGGATATCATTGGACTCGCATGCCTCATTAAAAACCTTGACAAGGAAAACCCAGTGGGACAAAACCTTGACTAAGGAAAAGAGTACATGACGTAATGTCCAATATGCTCATATCCATACTCTTTCATGGCTTTACTCCCCCTGATGAGAAGCCTTATCAGTTGATCATTATGCCCGGTAGTACTGCTTAGAGTTCCGAACCACCCTTTAAAGTCTTTAGCAGCTCCAACTTTCTTTAGTTGAGAAAATCAGTCTGACTTTCCTCTGTGCATTTTATTAATGATCATCTGGTTGTGCCAGCATTTATATATTCTCCACTAGCTTTGTCTGAACAATCATAATTGATCGGAGGATAAATGAGTATCATATACTACCAGACCTATAGCTAGGAAAATATTTAGCTATTTTAACAAACCTGCCAAAATCAAAACTTAAACAGTCTAATTAGCTTTTCTCTGTGGGAGACATTCAGCGATCTTTTGTGCAAAAGGTCAAGCTTAATGGTACCACGAAGATGAGGGGCGACTTTCTTCAGAACAATGTCTCGATATTGGTGCTGGGCAGAGCCAGACTTACATGTTTACTACAAACCCAATATCAAGTATCTATAGCATATTTCAGCTAATATACCATCTACACATCTTTGTGTAATAAAAACCAGAGAGTGATACATCTTGATTGTTGAGATGCAAATCGATCAATCTTGAAAGAGATCGAAAAACTGAAACCATATCAGCTTGTCCATTTAAACATGTCTAAACCCTTAAGGTTGCCGAAATTAATGGACTTCCATTTACAATGCTCAACCAACAGATTGAGACCTGGTTTTACCGAGAGTCTCATCTCGAACTCCTTATTTAAGCATTTTTGTGCTTTGGAGAATTTTTCAGAAGTTCCAATAAGGTAGATGTTGTATACATCAAATCTAGTAAATGCACAGTGTATGAGCACATAAGATGGTTCACATATCCCTGGTTTAATAAGCATTCACTTAGATGATTGACCATGTTCGTCTTTATACATGACATGGTAATTCTACTGATGGGTGAAACCTTCATGAATTTGTTTGTGGTTATCTGTATCATGTTTTCACACAGATTCACAATAACCACATCCTCTAGATGCACGTCGAGTCCTTAAAAGACTGCTAGACAAATACCAAAGCGGTAGTAGCATCCATAATAGGGAATATGTTACAAATAAATCCATCTCAGGTTCCTGTAAAAGAATTTGTGCCATTATCTGACTTTATTTTTCTCACTATGCACATACACCCACCTGTAGCCACTAGGGGTTACATTATCGGGTATCGGAACTGCAAACACCTGTCTGTGGCCAAGAGTAGCTCACATTATCCAGTGTTATGGTTGCAGTACCATAACTATGCATTTTATGAGAAATTATTATTCTACCTGAATCTCTCCTATCCCGTTTAACCAATCATTCCTTTGATGAAAATCTTATAGAGAGTGGTTCAACACCAACATCATCTATGGCAGTATCAATGGATAATTTGACTATATCATCAACAATCATTGGATTATGATCACAAATTTCTTTATTTCATGCATGCCTTAAGGAAATCTTCTCATTTTGAGGTTCCAAAGACTTTGCAGAGACATTCTCTTGTTAAGAGAACTATATTCAAAGAAATTAGATCTTCCACTAATAGTCTCTTTAATAGCACTATTTTCAATGATTGTGACTGGCTCTTACTTTCAGGAGGTGCAGAATATTTAAAATCAACTAGTCATCCACGCTCAAGATGTGTTTTAAGTGACACACTAGCTACTACACTCACAGCTTCTCATGAAGCAATTTGATTTGCAATTCCTGAAGATGTCAAATCTTCTGCATGTCTTTCATTGCTGAAAACATCCAGATAAGATACATCTTGGTTCTTCTTTGTCCAAAGCAGGATACTTCACACCGTTTTTCAGGAGACAGCCTTTCCTCCCCCAAATGGTGGGAAGACTTTCTCATCAAATTTGCAAATCTTGTAGTAGAATAGTAACAGAAGTAGAATATAGCACGTCTTAAAAAAATGACAATGGTTTCATGAGTAATAAGTTAAAAATGCACAAGAAAATCAAACCATCAGTTCCCAAAGCATTACTAGGATGATACAACATCAACGATTGACAAACAAGGGTTTCTTTAAAAAAAATCTATACGAGTATAGATACATGGTTACCATCCAGGTGATATGTCGAGTCATGCATGACTACCATACCATACTACCATAAACCTGGTTAGTGTCCGTAAAAAATCGTTGTCAAGGTTATCGCTACATAACAAGCGACCTTAATTCCCTCATTACACTTTCTTATAAGCATCAAATTTCGAACTAAAGTTCGTAGATGCTAGGACTGAGATCCTGAAAACAAATCCAAATGAGAGAACAACTCAATATGGACTAAGATCCATATCTGCCGATCATATGAACTTTGTCGATAATTCCTTTGCAAAGGGTATAACCATCCACATCGATTTCATTAGCTACTCTGAGTATTATCAACAACTAGTTAACAATTATAGTAAAAACTCCATATATTAATAACCTTGGGACTTTACAAAATTATTAATATATGGAGTTTATTAATATAGGGAGGTATACAAAAAAAAAAAAGATGAATAATATATATCCTTTATTATATATTGAATATCCTTTAATATATCCTATTAAGAATTTTTAAAGTTTTATCTACACTATAAATAGTACTAGATATATTAAAAGATAATTCATTATTTTTAATATTCTCTTCTTCTCAACCAAATCAAAATTTCATCCAATGTTAGGAAAGAACTCATATGAGTGATAAAATTCGTATAGAGTTGCGTGAAAAGAAAAAATCACATCCAAATTGGACACAAAATGATCTTGCGAAATGGTTAAAACATACTTATGAGTAATCAAATTGAATAGTTTCACTACACCAATCAAATGGATATGGACGTCTTCCTTAATCATCCCAATGAGCAACAAGTCGTATATGCTTCAACCGAAGAAGAAATAATCGATGAAATTAGACAAGAAGCGGATGCAGATAATCCCGATGATGATAGTATAGAGATACCAAAAGTTTCATGCCAAGAAGCTTTAAACATGCTCGACAAGTTGGAAATATTTTGGCTTCAACGAGATGGTGCACATAGCAACGAGGTCTTACGCATACACAAATCAAAAGATGCCATAATAATCCAAAAAGTTACATCATTTTCTCAACCAACTATAGATAAATATTTTCCTTCATCTTAAATTTTGATGTAACAAGTTCTATAATTTTCCTATAATATTGATTTTATTAATATATGGAGGTAAATTCATTAAGGTGGGACTAGAAAAATCTATTAATATTAAAATATGGAGTTTATTACTATTTGTAACTGGCCCAAGTTGGGACCATGATTTTTTATTAATATATAGAGTTTATTAATATATGGAGTATCAATATATGGAGTTTTTACTGTAGTTAATAAACGATCTTACATCATTCTGCAAAGTATGAGGATATCATAATCCATTGGTACCAAGATTTAACATGCGGATATTCCTCACCATGAGATATCAACGCAAATTTTATGGATGTGCTCCTCGTCAGGAGAGATATCAACTCATCACTCAAAGAGAATATGGACGTTATCCGATTAGATTGGCATACCTCGAACTAGAGGTTTTCATTTATGCATGTAATCATATTTTTAGACGAAATAATCGCTGCGATTCCATGGCATGCCTTGCAAGGATTTTAATTTATGCTGAATCAAGCAAGCGTACTCTTGCTAAATCTAGCAATAGAGTAATCTCCAACACCTCAGGCGTTTCTCTGTGTGAGAATTTATATGAGACACAATTGGAATTAACCAATATCGTCGACGATTCTCCCCCTGATCCTCAGGCGGGAATGTCTCATCAACAGAACATCCAGTTCTGCATTACTCTACCTATTAAGGGAGCAACTGGGTATAACGAAGCAACAATAACATACAACCCAGGAGAGATAACTGATCAGGTTTTCTCTCTCGTTTACTGTCCAGCTGGAATAATTTTAAAGAATTTACATTTCTATGTAAAATTAACAGTAAACTATAAACAAATTTTGTGACTGTAGACACTATCTCAATATCAGTACCATTCCTGCCAAGACGACCGATAGAGATTTAAAACAATGAACAACACTCCAGGTGCACGTACTGTGTCTTTTATGTCACAACGATAGCAGAGCTCTGACAGGATCAAAAACGGCTTATTCAAACCAATCATTATGCTACCGTCCCGTATTTCTCCACTTCTAGTGGTACGGTACTTATCAGGTTCTTAAACGTGAGAACTATTGTGGTTACTATATTCAAAAATATGCCTACCACAATTATATTTTCCTTCTTTGCCAAAGATTTTAAACTTATTTGCATAGGTACTGTTGCAAATTTAATTCACCAAATTCAGGATTTTAGGTAATAGCTCAGGCGACGAGAAGACATGATATTAACTCTAAATATCAAAAAATGCAACACTCATTATCGCTCGACGTTTTGTATATCTACGAGGCGCAATTAACATTTGCAGCACTCGGTGTTGTTGACACAATATATACAAAGTGCAAATTAAGCACTAGCTCTTTAAAGCTCGCCGATGCATATAATAGGCGCATACAATGCATGCCGTAAAACTAGCAGGAACACATAAGGGTGCAAAATATGCAACTCTCCTTATTGCTCACCACTATATTATATATGGTGCATATATCTTCTCTAAAATCAAGCCGAACTATTTTCCACAAATATCAATGGTGAAATAATACCGACAAATCTCCAATTTCGTCCATTAGGCTCGACGAAATATTGATTTACAAGTGTGTAAAAATGGATATGCTCTGGCAAAAATCGCTTTAATATCAGTCGCAGGTCATTTCAGGGACCACTGATAGAAACCTGCTAGCACTTTGTAACGGGTCACTTATGGGACCGACTGGCTAGCAAAGCACACTTTTGTGTTCATATTATGCCACACGATATTCCATCTTCTGTTGGAATTATTTCAAAATTTATGGAGATTATCAAAGCCGAGAAAATCAAATTTACGCTATCCTCCAGGGATGCGATAATTTCTCGCTTTACCGGTATTAAAACCGTTAGTACCATAATATAAAATAATAAAGAAAATTCCATATTTTCCGAATCATGATCCTTACCTTTACCTACCCGTTAGCCGACATACTTGCCCACATGTAATAGTGCATATTTATGATTTAAATAAGTCGCACCCTTTTTAAAATTTGCAGTTTACAACCGATGAAAGTTAACAATTTGCTTTGATAAACCCATGTGAGTATCATGATTATGATGTTGCACTTGCTCATCATGATGCTTTTGGTGGTGGAAGAAGTGAAAGTAAAAAGAGATTCCAAATTTGTAACCTTTTCTTAATTAAAGAATTATGTGGTTGATTTTTGGAAAAACTGCTTTGGCTTTGAGATGTACATTTACCTCCACCATCACTACCATCAAAGTTTCCTGATCCCTGATCATTTGAAAACAACTAAGTGAGTATGAGATCATCTGGGATCATTTGAAAACAACTAAGTGAGTATGAGACTATTTTTTTTCCCATTTATATTAAATTAATGAAACAAAACTTAAATGACAAAGTGAGATATGTCATGTGTTTTAGTGATTGATTGCTTGATTGGTATAAACAAACGATCTTTCATTTTCTTTTAATTTATTTCTCCACCAACAAGTTCCTCTTTAATTAGTACTTAAATGACAAAGTGAGAGTTGATCAAGCTTTAATTGTAACGAGTTGATGAGAAAGTGCAGCTACTCATGATGATAACGTGTTATATTTTCTTCTCATACAGACGGAGTTCAATCACTCTAAGTGAATATGATTTCTCCTATATTTGATCATTAAACATACATGTTGTGCTATTTAATTAGTACTGTAAAAGAAGAAAGACAAGACAAAAGTGGAGAGAAAAGGAACTTTGTTTCTTCACTTCATTTCTCAAAATTTGTTACAAGGGTGCGTACATAAGGAGGAAGGGAACATGCTATTTATAGCCTAGGATCATGTATGTTGGTTAGACATGAGAGGGACACGTTTATGGTCTTCATCATTATCTTTGACTAGGAAAAGAGGTGAGAATTTTTTGGACTTTGTTCGAGTAGTTTATAGATTATCACAATGATAGGCCACCCTACAAGCACGTTCACATAACAAAATGGGGTTTTTGTGGAAAAAAATATCGTTGGAGTTTTTGTATAGGGACACCTTTGGGTTATAACCCGCGGCCCATTCTCTTTTTATGAAATAAAAAATCCTTTGAAATCACGCCTAAAGATATACATTTTCTAGGGTTTTACTTTTATCAGGTTATATGAAACCCCATCAGTGGAGGAGATTTAATAAGAAGACAGAGAGTGAAGAAATTGCAGTTGTTGATGATGATTAAGAAGAATGCTCAACATTTCATGATGTTCTTGAAGATAGACGATCAAGCTTATCTAGACTTTCACTGAGGAAATCTAAATCACGGTTCGTATATTAATCTTATCCATTGATTGATCTTTTCCATGTCCACAGATCATAGGAGCTAATTTTTTATTTTATTTTCATTTGCAGGATTTGACAGGTTATTGAATCTGGAAATGATTAAGGTTCCTGAACTTAATGCCAAAAATGCTAAAAGTTTGATAATTGCTGGTAAGGTGTTTGATATAATGTTTCACTGAGGATGTATGGTTAGGATTTTAATGTGGTTTGTGTTTTGTTTTTGATGGATGAGAACAGGTGGTCAGTGGGAGAAACTGAAAGTAGAACAATCTAAATTTTATCCGAGGACGAAAGACGTTCTTATCGATCCAATTAAGGAGCATCTTGGGTAATGAATTACATTATATTGTATCTGATTTTGCTTTTTTTGATTTAATTTAGTTATTGACTGTGTGTAAGTGCAAGATCATAAATGGTGGTGGAGAACTCAAGTATCCAGTTTCGTGTATAACTGCAAAGGTTAGTATGATTGATGGATTTCTCGTGTCATTGAGTTACTAGAGCAAGCACTATGGTGGTGCTATGCTTGGCTATGTCTCTACGATCGATATAGTTAAGAGCAACCTCTACGGAAGCCAAATTAGTTCAATTTTGTTATTTAGCTTAGCTGGTATGTGATGCTAGGGATTTGCAGCAACAATTATCCAAGCTTGCAGAAATCGTGCGAATTAGTGTTTTGTATGTAGTCAAGGTGCATAGTGGTTGGATTTTTTTCATGACCAAGACTTAACCACATTCAGGGTTTCTAGCTAAGCCTTCGATATACATAATACTTGCTTAGTTATCTCTTTATTTTATAGTGATTTTAAGTAAAATCTTAGATGAACAATCAGTAAACTTATATATTTCAACCTAATATTTAGGGAGTATTTAAATACATTGGGTATATTGTCTTTTAAGAAATTGTAGAAAATTCAAAAACTAAATTATCTTTGAATTTTTTTTGAGTCATTCAATTACTACTGATGTGCAGGTGATGATTGCATTGGAGATGTCGTAGTGTTCAAGCAAAACGTTCATGTAATGTGAGTTGCAAACTACTTATCTTTGATGCGGTTACAGTTGTATTGATTTCTAGCCATTTGATATCCATGCTTATTGTTTTGGAGTCCGATTATAGTGTTTCATAGATATAATATAGCTATGGGACTAGAACCGTTGCAGGTCGTATTGTGATGAAAGCTATGGTTCTGCCAAGCAACAACACACATTTACGGTGAGCTTGGTTGTTTGATATGTATCATTAGTTTTAGATATCCTGGCACATTTATGGCGAATAACTAAATAATGTTATTGGCTAATATTTGGGCATTGTGTACGTTGAAACTCTAAGTTTGCTCAATTTGATCAGATTGAAGTATTATGGAGCAAAGGAGTAAAACCACTTCGTCCATTCCACACTCTTCTAATTCTAATTATAAGAGACAATGAGACAGGTCAGTCCATTTAGTTAGAGGTTTTCCGAGAGCCAAAGTCATATCTGATTCATATTTAGTCTGATTTTAATTATTATCCAAGGTTTTTGCTGCATAGGATAAAAAGAACTGGCCAGGAGAAATGTTTCACCTTGTTATGCTTTGTAGGGGTTTGATGTAGTAGTTGTTGCGATTCGATCAGATGTTGGATCCTTTGTTCCAGTGTAACTTTTATTCATTGACACTAGCTTTATAAGCGTAAAGAAAGTCGGTGTAAGAAAACTGCTCCAGGACAAACCGATTCAACCTCTGATCTATTTGTGCCTATTACATCAGATACCCTTCTGAGATGGAATTTCTTTACAGTAACACTAATACATTTTCCTATCCTTGGAAGCCAAGCTTTTGCAATTGCATGATATATGTTCAGCTTTATAGTTCTCATCTCCGGTAAGGGAAACTCATGTGCAACCAATCATATACCTTAAACAATCTAAGGAGGTAATAAAATATTAGTGAACATGCCAAATATAGTAAGTATATCCAGACAAAGGCGAACTTCTCGACCTGTTTGTCATCTCCTGCCAGAAAGTTTGAACAGAATAGGAAGTCGAGACGTTATGTGCAGTCAGCTTGTCTTCAGTTCAGATAGTAGTTATTAATACATTTGATATTTTGACTGTAGTGTGATGAGAAATGAAAGAAATACGGTCCAGACAAATATGAAACTAGCTGCTCAACATCAGAGTCAACTCTCTGCACAAGACAACTGATATACACCTGCTTAGATTAGACAATATACACCTGCTTCCTACCAAACTGTAACGTAAGGGAGAAAGAGAAGTCGAGCCTGCTTCCTACCAAACTGCAACGTAAGGGAGAAAGAGAAGTCGAGAACAGTATTTTCTTCTTTTCGTGTCATGAGTAGTATTTTTTTCATTTCTTAACACCCTGTAGTAAAAAAATCAAGGGTTTTGATGGAGTCTTTACGAAATGAAAGAAATACTGTTCAAGAGACGAGTAGAAGGATGTCAACATAGGAACTGGAGGTAAAACTAGCTGCTCAACTTCAGAATCAACTCCCAGCAGTCCGCACAAGACAGCCCATTCAGAAACCACTTCAAAATCACTTTTCAGAAAAACTTCACCAATCTCATCATGAAAATGGAAATCAAGTCAAGCTTCAATGTTCCTCCCCAAAATGCTAATTTTGGGTAGGCTCCCTCACAGCGGCAAGTCTGTCAATAGTATCCTCAAGGAAGGTGTTATTCTGGAGATAACTGCAAGTATTGGCATGAAGAGCAAGACAAACATGTGATTGGAGTGAGAATTACTGCTAAACCCTTGCAGCCCATTGATAATGAGTCTAACTTCAGTGCTCCTCATTGGGGTTTGAGGATTTAGCAGTCATTTCTTCTCTTACTCGCAGAAGCTTCAATTCTTCTCTGCAGAGTCCCACACAGAGAAGCTACACTTTGCAGAAGGTTCAATGCTCAGAATAGCTTCAACTGTCCACCAAGGAGTCACGACCACACAAGCTTCAATTCTCCTTCTTCTCGAGGAAGCTTCAACTGACAACCTTGGAGGGGACTCCCATGCAACTGCAGTTGTTCGGCTACCACGCGCAGGGCAGAGGTGTTATCATGGAGAAAACTGCAAGTACTTGCATGAAAGAAGGCAGGAAAATACTAGAGTGAGGTTTAGAGGTTTACAGATTTTGGTACACCTTAAGTAGTTTCTTTGAACAAATTTTTTCAACCATCTCCATTGTTCGAGTTTTTGATGTCAGAATCCAAATTTTCTAATTTAAGCAGAATTTTGAATAACCTTGTTATGTGTCATCCTGGTAGCAAGTGAAGAAGCCATATAAATACTGTTATTGCAGACTCCAGTCTGTTCCATTCCTCATTCAATATTTTTTTTTTATTCCTTTTGAAGATCACATTGGCATAATGATATAAGGAAGAAACACATCCCGTAAACTTATTTATTGAATACGCTTATTCAGATGTAATCTCTCTTGGTGAAAGACTAGGGAACTGACAACCGCTTGAAGCAAGCTTTATTTACACCTTGATAAACGATTTTTACATACAATAGTTGCAT
>JAJJWX010003137.1:0-179552 GCA_023529315.1 Papaver bracteatum
TGAAAGAGTTTATGTTATTGATGTTTAATGTTGCGCAGCCAACACAAGAGAAGTACCTCAACATTTATACAAGATGTGAGGACTTAGAGATAACAGAAACCTAACAGATAGAAGCTAGAGGACAACTAACAGTGATAGAAAAAAATAAAAGCACCCAAGTGCCGTACACAGTAAGAATAAACTAAGGCACCCAAGTACCGTACACAGTAGGAATAAAAACTATCTTCTAACACACCCCCTCAAACTGATGCAGGGTCATTGAAACACATCAGATTGCTTCGTAAACCAGAGAAGATAGGGTAGTTGAGTCCCTTAGTAAGGATGACCGCTAGTTGTTCTGAAGAAGGAATGTAAGCAAATGAAACAAATTCAGCCTCAAGCAGATCACGAACAAAATGGTAGCCCACATAAATGTGCTTAGTCCGAGCGTGAAAGACTGGATTGGCTGCAAGTGCTCTCGCTCCATCATTGTCACAGTAGAGTGTATAAGGTGTCTCTAGTGGAACATTAAGTTCAGAGAGCAGTGTGGAGAGCCACATAACTTCAGCAGCTAGGAGAAAAAGGGATTTATACTCTGCTTCTGTGCTGGATTTGGAAACTGTTGGCTTCTTCTTGGACTGCCATGAGATAAGAGAATTGCCAAGGAAAACACAATAGCCAGCAGTTGATTTCCGAGTGTCAGGGAAACCAGCCCAATCGGAATCATAGTAACCAGTTAGTGAAGTGATATTACCAGCTGAGAGAGTCG
The DNA here is from genome assembly GCA_023529315.1 of Papaver bracteatum. NCBI lineage: Eukaryota > Viridiplantae > Streptophyta > Magnoliopsida > Ranunculales > Papaveraceae > Papaver > Papaver bracteatum. Next base: position 749 of record JAJJWX010003137.1, read on the forward strand.
TGCCAGATCTAAGTGAGGCTTTCAGATAACTTAATATCCTCTTCACTAGAAGCATATGAGTGGTCCTTGGAGCATGCATGAATTGAGATGTGTAGTTTACGCCAAAGGTAATGTCAGGGCGAGTGAGTGTGAGATATTGTAGAGCTCCAACTATGCTGCGATACTCAGTTGGGTCTGGAAGCAGTTCTCCATCATTGACTGATGCTCTCGGACCATGTGCAACAGGGGTATTGCAAGGCTTGCAGTCAATCATTCCAGTGCGCTGAAGTAGCTCTATAGTATACTTGGATTGTGTAAGAACCACTGAGTTTGAAGAAGGTTCATGCTTAACCTCAATGCCCAGAAAGTAGTGTAGGTCACCCAAGTCTTTCATAGCAAAGACTGTACTTAGTTTCTTGAAGAAATATGACAGAAGAGAGGCAGAGCTACCAATGAGGAGAATGTCATCAACATAAACAAGAAGGAGAAATACATCTGAGCCAGGGAAGTAGATGAATAGAGAATGATCAGACTCTAACATGATGAATCCTTGACCAATGAGAAAGCTACTGAACTTTTCATACCATGCTCATGGTGCTTGCTTCAAGCCATAGATGGCTTTGTTGAGTTTGCAGACATGAGTTGGATGAGCATTATCCTCAAACCCTTTAGGATGTTCCATATACACATTCTCTTGTAGATCCCCATGAAGAAACGCATTTGAAACATCCAACTGACGTATAATCCAGCCATTAGTGAGAGCAATGGTAAGAATAGCTCGTATAGTAGTGAATTTTATGACAGGACTAAAAGTCTCTGTGTAATCTATACCATCAAGTTGATGGAATCCCTTAGCCACCTAGCGTGCCTTGTGTCTTTCAATAGTCCCATCTGACCTGAGCTTCACCTTGTACACCCATTTACAGCCCAGCACATGCATAGATGGTTCATATGGAATTGTAGTCCAAGTTTTATTGTCCATAAGAGCTTCGTGTTCATTCTCCATGGCAGTGACCCAAACTGGATTTTTAGCAGCTACTTTGTAAGTTTTGGGTTCTGGAGGACAGAGAACTGAGGTAACAAAGGAAATTTGCAGTGGATGTTTGGCTGTGAAGTAGGTTACATAATCTGGTAAAGATTTTGGTTTATGAATACCAAGGTGAGACCTTGTGGTCATTGTATGTGAAGGTACCATGGCAGTTGGAGATGGTATTGGGTTTACAACAACTTGAGAGACATTGGGATGTTTGGGAAATGGTCCACTGTATAATCTTGTTCAATGTCTTCAATAATCACTGTAGATGATGATAGAAACTCAGTGATAGCCAGGGGAATAGGGATAGTCACCTGAGATGTAGGAGAAGAGTCTCCAGAAGCAGTGCAGGTACAAAATGGGAACATAAACTCATCAAAAATCACATTTCTAGAGATGTAAACCTTGTTGTTGGAGTTATCATAACACCTATATCCTTTGTGAAGTTGACTGTATCCAACAAAGGTGCATGGAGTAGACTTTGGGCTCAATTTGTCCTTCCTTGAGTGACCCAAAAAGGGAAAACAAGCACAACCAAAGACCCTCAAGAAGGACATATCTGGTGCTTGTTGAAAAGAACCTCAAATGGTGTCTTGTAGTTAAGTAACTTGGATGGTGTTCTGTTAATAAGAAAGGTAGCTGTAAGAAAGGCATCCAACCAGAATCTCTTTGTCAGGCAGGCAGCAAAAGTTAATGTGTTATCCACTTCTGTTATGTGTCGAATTTTTCTCTCTGCAGCCCCATTCTGTTGAGGAGTACTTGGACATGAAGAACAGACAAGAATACCTGACTCATCAAGAAACTGTTTTAAGAGTCCTTTAACTAGCTCATGAGCTCCATCACATTGGAAGACTTTAACTTTTGAGGAAAATAAATTCTCAGTTAAGGACTTGAAGTACTTGAAACATTGAAGGCTCTCATCTCTAGTCTTCATGGGATAAATCCATGTGTTCTTGCTAAAGTCATCAAGGAATAAGATGTAATACTTGAACCCCAAAGTGGATTGCACAGGAGAAGGTCCCCATATATCACAGTGGACTAGTTGAAGTGGTGCAGTGGAGACTCTGGTGGAGGGTGAAAAAGGCAGTCTTTTGCTTTTACCCATCTGACAGGATTTGCATATGGAGTTGGAGCTAGCAGTGGTGAGATTAATCAAAGACTCTGCAGCCAGATTTTGAAGTATTGTATTTGATGGGTGTCCAAACCTCTGGTGCCAGATGTTGGTGGTGCACTGAGTAGTGACATTAGCTTGAGGAGAAGTACAAATAGGAGAAAACAAAGGATAGAGATTTCCCTCCTTGGGACCGTTGGAAATAATTTGCTGAGTGTTTGGATCCTTAATTGTAGATCCCCATGGTGTAAACTCAATTGAGCAATAATTGTCATCTGTAAGCTTTCCCACTGACACTAGATTTTGCTGTAAATCTGGAACATACAACACTTATTTAAGAGTAATAGAAGAACCACTTGCATCAAGAACAGAATCACCCACCATCTTGATTTGTAACAACTTTCCATCCGCCACTAGAACTTGCTATGTGCCAGAATAAGGCATAGGATTTTGCAATATTGCAGCAGTGTTGGTCATGTGGCTTGTGGCTGCTGAATCAGACAACTATTGAATGGGCGATGAAGTGAAAGTTGGAGGTGAAGATACCTGAATGGTATTGTGAGACTGATGCTTAGAACCAGAGGGTTTGCGACCATTGGGTTTAGCATAACGATAAGGATAAACGTAAGCAGTATGTCCATCCTTTTTGCATATTTGACAGACAAATTCACTGTAATCAGGTTTAGCATGAGAGGAGGAAGGGCTAGAGGTATTGGTAGAAAGTGTGTTTTTAGTGAAAAACGCGGAAGACGTGAGATTGTCAACAGCCAAAGCAGATTCAATAAATTGATTTCGAAGCCACTGTTCATGTTGTAAGAGACGAGATTTAAGCTCATTAAAATTGATAGACATATCTCGGTTTTGAACTGATATTACAAACTGGTAAAACTCGCGACCTAACCCATTTAAAACGTGCAGAACTAGGTCCGAGTCACTAACTCGTTCCCCAATAGAAGACAACGAATCGGAGATATCTTTCATTTTTTGGAGATAAATCGTGACTGAGTCAGAACCCCGTTTCATGTTAAACAACTGATTTCTCAACATAGATTTTCTAGCTACACAATGATTTGAGAAAGAAGTAGCAAGATATTCCCATACCTGTCCGGAAGTAGTAGATCCAATGATATATTTAGAGACATAAGAGGTAAAAGTAGCATTGAGACATCTAATAACAAATCTATCCCACTTTCTCCATAAAGCATAATCTGGATTTGGAACAGTACCAGTAGCAGTGGTTATAGTAGCAGGAGGTAATGGGATGGAGTCGTCGATGAAACCATACAGATCTGTGCTCATAAGGATGGATTCCATCTGAAACTTCCATACTAAGTAGTTTGAATCGTCTAATTTTTCAGAAACATAGGTGGAAATGTTTGTAAAGGGTATGGATTGAGGAAAATTGTATGTGGAAGGTGGGTTTTGTGGTTGGTTTGTATTTGGTATAGTTTCACCTAAAGATGAAGACGCCATTGTAGTTGGCTGTTGAGATGAGTAATGATGGCGGCTGTTGTTTGGATCATAAGCCTAAGAAATATGATACCATGAAAGAGTTTATGTTATTGATGTTTAATGTTGCGCAGCTAACACAAGAGATGTACCTCAACATTTATACAAGATGTGAGGACTTAGAGATAATAGAAACCTAACAGATAGAAGCTAGAGGACAACTAACAGTGATAGAAAAACTAAAAGCACCCAAGTGCCGTACACTGTAAGAATAAACTAAGACACCCAAGTACCGTACACAGTAAGAATAAAAACTATCTTCTAACAACACTAGAGAAGTAACACCTTGGATTAAATCAACATTACCGATGGAAGTTAGGAAAAAATATGGTAAAGGAATTTATACTAGTATTGATTCTAGTGGTTATGGATTTGGTTTTGATCCTGCCACTAAGGAATATAAAGTGGTACACAAGTGGATGTGGTGCGATTACTGGAGAGGTGACAATGCTGATAATTCTGAATTCTGGGAGGTGTTGACGCTAGGCCACAATGAATGGAGACAGATCAATGTTGTCCCACCTTTTACTCTTGGATTCACTGCAGTTCCTTCTGTTTATGTGAACGGTTCCATTTATTGGTATTCCAATAAACATAGGGGAAAATAGGAAATATGCCCAAAAACTAATGTAATTTTGTGAATATGTCCCGAGATTCCAATTCTCGGTAATATGCCCCGGACCTCTAAATTTCAGTCCTAAAATGTTAAGTAGTCAACATATGTAAAGATGTGAGATTGCACGTGTAAAAAACAAAGACAGCTATACGCTTCCATCACATCTTCTTCATCGTCTTCCCCGAAGTAATTCCTTCAAGTTTCCAACAAGTTCAGTAGTTCACCAATAACCTAAACAACATCAGCAGTTCAGGTTTAGTTGATGGCTTGATTTCATTGTATGTGAATTTCCGTAAATCCATTCGAAATCGCTCCACTTCCTTAACAATAACTAACACAATAATCAATTTCCATAAAATCATCACCAAAATCATCTTCCACGACAATGAAACAAAAATAATTAAAAAAACATTTGTAATTATATGAAACATATATGAACCCTAATTACATCTGAAAACCCTAAAAGTTGAAATTGATGAAATCAAACAAATAAAACCACAATTCCACATTAATAAGAAATACCCATTCATCGATTTGAGAAGAAATCATCATCAATTACAAGAAATTCTCATTCAGTCACGGTGGTATAGCTTTTTTTACACAGTTCAAGGTTGTGAAAGGCTTGATTATATGATCCTATTCACCGAAGAAAAATAACCATTCTCAATCGCAAGGTCATCATTTTTATTTAAAAGCTTCCTTATTTTGATCTTGAACCTTCCAATTTCTCGTTGCAAGTTACAACTCCGTTCGTTTTTTTCGGCTTTCTCTTCTTGTTATAAGAAGGAACCAATGCTGTGAGATAGGAAGAAGCTAAACAGAAATTGTGGTTTGTTTGGTTAAATTGTGTTGGATCCCTTGTCGTTCAATTATGTTTAATTTTCTTACATAATGACCACAACCGCTCAATACCATCGAAATGATGATGGAATAAGAAATAAAAGCACATGTTATTTGAAGAAAAAGTAAGGTCAAAAATGTCATTTTACCAATCCATGATATCTCCTATGCCGAGGTATTGACTGGTCAATGCAGAGATATTGACTAGTTAACTTCTCGTGACGGAAATTTAAACGGTTGGGGCATATTACCCAAAACTGTAAATTCGAGGCATATTCCCAAGATTACACCGTGTTTTGGGGCATATCCCCAATTGTGGTGATGCTGATTTCATAGTGGCATTTGATGAAGTTGAGAATTATTCAAATTCCTAACTACTTTCTTCAGCAGCCTTTGGATGTTGATGTGTACTTCAGACATAATATTTGTGTATTAGAAAGTGGATGGGCGAGTAGCCATGTTACAAAAACTTAGTCCTTACACCGTCAAGGTATAGATTTTTGAAGATGATGGCAAGGAAAGGAGTAAAGATACAACTATAGATACTGGTGAGAGGAGGTGGATTGAAAAATCTGTTACCTTACCTGTTTGTTGGGATTGGAATGAATTTTTCTTTCATACTGCTGGTGGAACTGACCAGATGATCTTAGAAATCCATGATTTGGACAATGAGCAATTATTTACCGAGTCTCTTTATTGTTATGATTGGGAGAACAACGCTTTCAAAGAGATTATAATCAGTGGGATCAGCAACTCAGTTCATGAAGATTGGCCAACTAACTTATTTACAGCTTTCAGTGAAAGCCTGGTTCCACTATCACCAGCAGAGAAGAGGCGCTACATTTAACTTGTCGAGGTCCTTTTGTTGCGTACATTGGTATTCTTTCTTCTTCGTTCTTATATATTTTTTGTTCAGTACAAAACTTATGGTTCCAAAAATCAAGGCACAAAATAAAAAAGCCACAAAACACACAATCTTGAGATAAGTTCCAGAAAACCCAATGCTTTTTAATTAATCAATGACACATCATGGAGCTCGATGACTCCAACCAAACAATGAATGCATGTCACAACAAATGTCAATATGAAGTAAAATAAAAACATAAACTTTCCTTTTTAATTTCTGGAAAACTAAAATATTAAGAAATTCCATAACCCAGTGCAGAGAGCAGTCTAAAATTAGAGCACCTCATGTTTCAAAGAATTTCGACACACGTCACATATGCTGCCACCTTTCTTCCCACCTTCCATAAGCCATGCCACCATATATCCTTTTCATAATCTCCATACATCCTTTCATAATCCCTTGACAACTTATTAGGAAAACTGTAGTCAAGAATCCTAATACGAGGTAGAAGGACGTGAGTCCTAAAAAGAGAAGGATGGCTGAGACTGCTGACTTTGTGTACCACGGCAAATCATCAAAATTTACATTCTTGAATTTGGGCCATTTCCGAGGTGTAACAGGAGGAGACACAGCTGGTCTAACACATCTCATTATAATCCATACACATTTTACCAGGATAACGGTTTTGAAGAGGCCGAATTTGAGAATGACGGGCGATACTCCATATCCAAGAAGAGTTATGGGCGCCAAGAAAAAGATGGCCAAGATTATTAAAATTGATGGCCAGGAGATTTCCTCGTTAGATTCTTCGGAAGATGTAGACGGAGTTCCAACTGGTTCCTCAGATCGTCGAATCTGTTTGATCATTGCCATCGAAGTAGTTATAACAGTGGGAGTAACAGCTCTTCGAATCTCGTACATACTCATGACGACCAAGTTTAAAAAAGAAAAAGCCAGAGATCAGCGAAATCAATATGAGTTAGAAGTGAACGAAACTGCTGATATTTATAGATGTAGCACGTTCTAAGTCTTAGAAACCTCTTAGAACTCCCAAGTGTAGGAACTTGCTTTAAAACAGGAAAAGCGCGTAATTCTTTTTCTAGGAAAAAAACGCGGCCAAAGCGGTGACTTCTATGTTGGCCATGGGCCTAAAATTGAATACAAGCATGGTAAACCGCTTGCCTTCAGAACACCTGGATCCGGCACTTTTCGCCTCACTGTAATACACTGAATACTCCCTCCGTCCTATAGGAAATGGAGTTACACAATTCTCAATAATATGACATGATTCTTTTTTTTTTTTTTTAATACGAAATAAAGATTCATTAATCAATTAACCTTGATGTACATGAAGTTTCTCTTTTATAAGAGAATCCAACCATAATGGTGGATCAGACACCCAAATGGTTTTCATAGACATGCTAAGTGCATCTTTAGATAATAGATCAGCTGCACAATTTGTGTCCCTGGGTACATAATTAATCACCCATTTATTGAAAGAACTAAGACACTCTAAACAATCTCTAATAATAGCATTATTCTTCCATTTGATAGCCCCAACTTTTCCATTCAGAGCATTAATAACATTAAGACAGTCGCCTTCAATGTGAACTTTTGGATATTGTTTCATCCTGGCCATCTGCAGCGCCTCTAATGCCACTAATGCTTCGCTGCTGTTCAAAGCATCATCCGCTACTGCTGGGAATCCACATGCTCCTTGGAATTGACCTGCATCATTTAGCATAATTAGAGCTCCACCCATAATTTTAGTTTCTTTACAGTAAGCCGCATCAAAGTTAATTTTAATGTAACCCTCTAAGGGGGTTTGCCATTGAACAGCTACTCTTTCTCTGCCACCTAAATTTCTTCTTGTTAGGATTTTTGCATTATTGTCATTCCAGTCCTGGATTGACTTCTTTATAGTTTGCACAATTCTATCCACCTGCACTTGCTCATTATCAAACACTAAAGCACATCTCATTTTCCAGATTATCCACAGAGTATGGCTAACCGATATTAAGATAGAATGATTAATAGACAGTTTAAAATTTGGACCAGTACCAAACCAACTTATAATCCAATCAAGCAATCTAGTTCCAGAAGCTAAAGAATTAATGTTCAGATTCATGGCATTCCATATTTGTTTGACCATACCACATTCTAACAATAAATGATCTACTGTTTCAATTTCCTGTCTACATAGAGGACACATATTATCCATATTATGCAAATGTCTAGTAATCCTATGTCTAACAGGAAGACAACCATGCACACATTTCCAAAGAAAATGAAGAATTTTAGGGGGTAGGGGCATTTTCCAAAATTGAACCCATGGAAAGTTAGAGGGTCCATCAGCCAAAGAGTTACCTGCAACATCCACCACTTTATAAGCACTTTTAACGGAAAAAATGTCATTCTCGGCGGGTTTCCAAATTAGCCTATCTTCACCAATAATAGGAATTCTAATCTTGCAAATTTCAGAAACAGTATGAGTGTCAAACAGAGCATTTAAAATGTCAACATTCCATCTATTACTATTAGGGATCATTAACTGGTTCACAGTAATCATACTACTAGACCTAAATCTAGAATCTAGAGGTTGAGGAATGGTTGGAACCCAAATGTCCTTCCATATGTTGATATTCTTACCATTACCCACCTCCCAGCAGTAATGTTTCCTAATAATTTCTAGGCCTCTGCATATTCCTTTCCAAACCCAACTACCTTTATCACTATTAGCATGTAAAGGATTGTGGTCAGGAAAGTACTTATGACTTAAAAGCTTAACCCATTCAGCATCCTTCTCTATGAGCATTCTCCAGGCTAGTTTAGCCAAGAGAGCAGAGTTTAATTCTGCAGTTTTCTTTATATTAAGGCCTCCTAAAGCTTTAGATTTAGCTACAGAATCCCAATTCTTAACAAACAAGCCTTTACCGCCTTGCTTCTTATTCCACCAGAAGTTCCTTTGAATACCATCAAGCTTATCAGTCAGCTTTTTTGGCATAGGGAACACGGCTAAATGATGAGAAGCTAGAGAGCCTAAGACCGACTGGACCATAACAGTAATAGTAGGCTGGTTCATATTTTTACCCTTCCAACTAGCTAATCTTTCCTGAAATTTTTCTGGTAGATGACTAAATGTTTCCATCTTGTTTTGGTGAATGAGGATAGGAACACCTAGATATTTATCCTTTAGACCCAGAGACTGAATATTTAAAGTCTCAACAATTTGCCTCTTAATATTATTATCCATTTTGGGGCTAAAAGCCATACCTGATTTTTCCAAGTTGATAGACTGTCCACTAAACTTACTGAAGTTTTTAATGATACTGTCCAGCTTTCTAGCTCCTTGGAGAGTGGCCTTAGAAAAAATCAGACAATCATCTGCAAAAAACAGATGACTAATAGCTGGGCTATTATTAGTAACCTTAATTCCTTGAAAACTTCTATCATCCTCAGCCTTACTTACAAGTCTAGACAAACAGTCCATAACAATTATGAATAAATACGGGGACAAGGGGTCCCCCTGTCTAAGACCCCTTGTAGGAAAGAAAACCTCACCTGGAGAACCATTAAGAAGCACAGAAGCAGAAACAGTTGAGATACACTCAAAAATCATAGTGCACCAATCATTATGAAAACCCAAATTCCTAAGTATTTCAATCAAGAAACCCCATTCTATCCTATCAAAGGCTTTTGACATATCTAATTTAATTGCCATCAAACCTTTCTTAGCCTTACACTTTCTCATAGTATCAACAATTTCATGGGCAATTATTATATTATCCGTAATCTGTCTAGATGTTAAAAAAGCAGCTTGATAGGGACTGATAAATTTGTCCATAACTGTCTTAAGTCTACTAGCCAGAAGTTTACTAATGATCTTATAAGCCACATTACTTAAACTGATAGGCCTGAAGTCATGAGGTTTCTTAGGTGAACTATTCTTAGGAATCAAACTTATAAAACTATGGTTAATCTGTTTTAGCAAATGTTTTGAATGGAAGAAGGACTGAACCATCTTAACCATATCCTCTCCAACTATATGCCACATTTTCTGGTAAAAACCAGGGGGGTAACCATCTGGACCAGGAGATGTCCATGGTTGCATTTGGAATAAAACCTGTTTGATCTCATCAGCATTAGGAATTTTAATAAGCATGTCGTTCTCCTCCTGGGTGATACAAGGCCTAATATCACATAAAATATCATTAGGATTAGGAGGATTGGTAGATTTACTAATATTAGAAAAATGATTCCTAAGTTCATTAGCAATACATTTTCTATCAGTTATCCACACACCAGTATTAGACTGAAGAGATTCAATTTGAGTTCTTCTCTTTCTATATTTGATTTTATCATGCAAGTATTTAGTATTCCTATCACCAAAAGTTAAGGCATTTTCCTTGGCTCTTTGCATATAGAAATCATGCTGTACTTGGTACCAGTAATCAAGCTTTATTTCTAAATCTTTGGTTCTAACACTAGTATCACTGGTATTATTAGATTGGGACAGGGCCTTGATTTGAGACTGCATATCTCTAATTTGAGACTGAAAATTCCCAAATTTATTATGATTCCAATCTCTGAGAATGTTTTTAACCTGCTTCTGAGCTCTGGTAAATCTAAAAGCATGGGATCCATTTTCATTAGTAAACCAATTTGTTTTAATTAACTCAGCACAAGACACATCAAGCAACCAACATTTATTGAATCTATATGGTTTACTAGTATCATTAATATCTCTATCACTCACCAATAAAATTGGACAGTGATCACTAGCATAAGGAATCAGGTGATAGACAACACAGTTAGGGAAAGAATTGAACCATTCACTATTACAAAAAGCCCTGTCTAACCTTTCTAATATCAAACTTTGTGCACTCCTTTTATTAGACCAAGTATAGGGGTTGCCTATGAAGGGAACATCACTTAAGTTCAAATTACTTAAGTGATTATTAACAAAATCAAGATCAATTTGACTAGGGGAATTCCCTCCTAATTTATCCTCTTTCCTGGTTATAAAATTAAGGTCTCCCACTAACACCCAAGGACAACTATAGAAACCAGCTAGTTTATACAAGAAATCCCATTGGTCCTTGATAGCGACACTATTCAAAGCACCATACATAAGAACTAAAATGGATTTACTACTTCTAGCATCGATCTGGGTATGACACACAATAAAATTACTAGTGGCTTCAATGATATCCATTTGAATACCATCTTTCCAGAGCAGAAAAATTCCTCCTGAGACACCTATAGGATTGACATAACAGTAGTTCATAAATCCTAAGTTCTGAGTATACCTAGTCATCTTCCTGTCACTATTTTTTGTTTCCATAAGAAACACTAGATCGGGATTATTGGATTTAACCAGGTCCATTAGGTGGTATCTAGTATATTTGTTTCCAAATCCTTGAACATTCCATGATAAAATCTTCATGTCCACACAACCAATTTTGTAAACTAAATATTGAATGAAAACCCTAGAAAGTAAATTACTCACAGTGCAAATTCTAACAATTCTAGCAGTTAAAAAAATGTTTGGACCAAAATTAAAATTGGGGTTTATGATAAAAACCTGATGGTGAGCAGCAAGGTTTCCATATTGATGATGTGTAGTTAACCTTTGTGGAGCAGATTCTGAGCTATCAAATGCTTTTGTTATGTTTCCCCCAACATAGTTGTGATGGAAATCCATCTTATTGACTCCGGATTGATCATTGTAATCCTCCATCACCTCCATCCCATCCATCGTTGACTGATAAACTTGGTTGTTATGGGTATTGACTGAATTAAGATTACAGGGTGAGAGATTAATTGACGGACCTTCATCTCTGGTTCGTTTGTTCTTCCTGTTATCACTCTCTTCGATCCCTAATTCTGAAATCTTATCATCTCGGCTATTAGACACAACATCTTCTAAAGGATGTGCGTTGCTTACACCCCCTTCTGTTTCGACCCCACTGTCCATTATATCAGCACCAGTATTAACTATATAGGCTGCCAAAAAAGCCTTCCCTTCTTCAGTTAAGCTCCAAACCTCATATTCTTCTTCTTTCATTGCTTCAACTTTCTGTTCCAGAGCCAGCCTCTCACAAAGTGCATCTACATGATCCACCACCCAACAAGATTTACAAATTTTGTACGGCTGCATTTCATAATGGTAAATTACCCATTTCTTCTGACCATTAGGAGTAAAAACCCATCCTCCTCTTCTCAGCGGTTCTTTGAGCGGTACTTCAACATACACTGTATTGTTCACACTGCCTCTTGGTAAACGTCTTCGACCTTCCGGGATAACTCTTTTACCAATGTCCTTACAGATATCAGTAATCAATCTTTCGTTCAAAATTATATTATCCAAATTTCTTAACTTTATACTCCATGTATGATGCTCAAACTTGTGCTCCCTAATTGGCACATTAGGATCATAGCTAATTAAAGCTAGCAAATGGCCCATGATATCCCATGATTTTGCACGAACTCCATCACATGATTCTTTTTGCTGGAATCGAAAAAGAAAGAGATTCATCCCTTTTGTAATGATTTCATATTTCCTGTAACTTCTCCAACGTGCATTTATTTCATCCTTCACATCTTCATGATCCAGAGGCTTCTTGAAAATGATTTTCCCTAGCAAACTGAAAGTATACTCATCTGTTCCTTCGACAGAAACCTGGGCAGATGCAACGATTCTCCTTAAAGGTCTTGTAGTATTGACTCCAATTCTTGCCGATTGCATACTTGTGTTCAAGTTCTCCATTTGATTGTTTCCTTGATTTGACATATTTTCACAATAGAGATTGGAAGAACACAGCTTCTTATAAAATGTATTTAGGGTTTTTGGGTTTGTGATGAAATCAGGGTATCTAATCGGATTATATAGAATTTTGGTATTATGGATATATTTTTGTTTCCAAATTTTTTGGATATTATACTTATATTCCGGAGTAGCAGTGTTGACGATTTTTTTGAATTTGAAAAGGTGGGAAATTTTCCAAACTTGAAGGCTATAATCACGGTATGAGTAACTCATTAATTTATGGAAAGAAAACTTTTTGATCAACTGGTTTGATCCAATAAGGAACATGATGAAGGTGAAAAATTATGAGCTACTGAATGAGGTTTGAGTGAATGTGATCTGATTGAATGGACTTCCAAAGTTACAAACGACCTTTGAAACCACAGCTATGAAGAGGGAAACAAAGGACACCACTGTTCTTATAAGCAAACACCACTGTGAAAAACTTCAGATTTAAATCTGATTTGAGTTTTAACCACTACTGATTAAGCCACCACTGGAAACTACACAATCATCAATATGGAAACCTGCAAAACAGATTAGCACATCATCAGTAAAGACTAAAAACAACAAAAAGGGGAATAGAATTAAAAGTACCAAAAGGATACAAGAATTAAACCAATTCCTTAAACCTTCTACAAGAGTTTTAGGAATATCTATAATTTGTAAACATAAAAAGGCGAGAAAATGGTTTTTCACAATCAGAATTTAGGGTTCGATGATTGGAGGGTTTTTAACGAGATTCCTGTGAGTAATGGATAACAAGAAGATAAAATAGAAGAAAAGAAGAAGCAGGAGCCTCTCCTTTCTCCAGTCGACCAAAAGTCCCCCGACATGATTCCAACAGAGGGTAAATTAAGATAAAAAGTGGAAAAATATGAAACTTGGCAAGTAATTTAGGACAAAAAAAGAACGCGCAATTGGGGGATATAGATACAGGACAAAATAGTTGTTCCAATAGCAATTCTGGGTGACCCCTATGTAATTATTTTTTTAATTCATAATCTAGCCCCCACTAATCAGGATTAGTGATTAATTAAAATTAGTAAAATGTTAAGTATTTGGGAGATAAATTAGTGTGTATTTATTTTTATTTTTATTTGTGTGGGTTAGTTGAGAGTGAAGGAGGGAAATTATTTTTTTAGTGGAATTTGTTTTTTTAAAATAGGAGATGATTGTGATGAGAGAATTGCTGCTAAGAGGTTGAAAATTTGTTTTTTTTTTCTTTGAATCCACCATTGTTGCAGCTGAAATTGCCGGAAATTTTAAAAAATTGTTTGCCACTATCCAGGGGGTTGAAAAAATTGTTTTTTTTTTTTTTTTTCAGGTTTTGATCTTCAAAACCTATTTTTTCTGGCTTTAATCAGTCTACTTCCGGCACAGTTATCAGAGTTTCGAGCATGCCGGAACTTGATTTTTTTTTTCACTTGACTACCGACATGGAAAGATTTATATCGAGCATGCCGGAATTTAGTTCCGGCATTGAATTTCTTTATTTCCGGCATGGTCTTCATCATTTCCGACATGTTCTTCATCACTTCCGGCGTGGTCTTCATACTAAATAACCCTGCCGGAACTCACTTCCGGCGTGCTCTTCATCCTAAATACCATGCCGGAACTCACTTCCGGCGTGGTCTTCATCCTAAATTTCTATGCCGGTACATGATGAAAAGTATCCAGATTTTTTTCCTTCACTTGACTACCGGCATTGATAGATTTATATCGAGCATGCCGGAATTTACTTCCGGCATTGAATTACATCAATTCCGGCATGGTCTTCATCACTTCTGGCATGACCTTCATCATTTCCGACATGTTCTTCATCACTTCTGGCATGACCTTCATCATTTCCGACATGTTCTTCATCACTTCCGGCATGGACTTCATCAATTCCGGCATGGTCTTCATCACTTCCGGCATAACCTTCATCATTTCCGACATGTTCTTCATCACTTCCAGCAGAGAAGGAGAAGAGAATTTTAAAGGAAGTGGGGAAAATTTAGAATTTGAAAGAGAATGGGGAACATTTGGGTTTCAAAGTTTAAACCCTAAAAAGATTAATAAGAAGTGGGGATGGAAATGGGGGATATGATTTTGTTTTTTTATTTTAAGTTTTTTTATTTTTATTTTGAGGGAAGGGTGTTTTAGTATTTTCGCCCCCAAAAGTCACCCCTTAGCAGCCACCTTTGGTTGGGGGAAGTAATTCATATCCCCCAATTGCGCGTTCCAAAAAAATCCCCAATTTTGACAAGTAAACTAGGACGGAGGGAGTACAATACAAGAACATGGTGGTATAGGATTCAATACATGATCGTATAAAGTGGTCTCATGAACTCACGCAACCATGGGAAGTGGAGTGATATACGAGTTGTGCGCCGAGATCTTTGAAAGGAGATTCACATGAAGTAAAGCCAGAGGTCTTCACAACTAATATATGTCAGTGTTGCTTCTGCTATTATTATTATTATAATAATAATTGGAATTATTTAATATTATTAGAATTATTATTATTATTAAAAAAAATTTTGATCGGTAAAATAGAAATTTCATTGAAAAAAAGCACTTAAGGGGGTACTTTAACCGAAAGGGAACAAAAAAAAAAGCACTTAAGGGGGTACTTTAACCCAATGAATACAACCGAACAAAAAAAAGGGAACCGAAAGGGGATTCGGCTACCCAAAGACTACAACCGAAAGAGAAAAAACACAAAAAGCTATGGAGGCCGGTAAAATGAATCCCATAAAGAAATCACAATATTTGCCGTAAGCCCTAACATTCTTGTGTTCGCTTCGGCCCAAAAGAAAGCTTGTAATTTGATATCTCTAATGAGGCTTGCCAAAGTTTTCTTTTTGTTATCAAAGGTTCTTGCATTTCGCTCTTTCCATATACACCACCATATAGCAACCGGGATGTTATTCCATATTCGACTAATTCTTTCGTCTCCCCAATTAAACTTCCAATTCTTCATAGATGTAATGATATTAGGGTCGTGTGACCATCCAAAGTGGCACCCTTCAACAAAGTAATCCCATATTCTCCGGATTCTCCAACAACCATAAAACAAGTGTGAGCTCGATTCATCGTCTTCCTCACAAAAGCGACAAACACTAGAGACATCCATAACTCTTCTCTACAATTTATCCGCCGTCATTACCCGATCATGAGAGAGAATCCAAAGAAAGAAATTGTTTTTTTGAGGGTACTCATTGCTCCAAACAACATTGATAGGATAATCCGGATCACCTTGAACGTCATTGTCTCTAATTCCATCCTTGACCTTATATTGACCATGATGACTACCAACCCAAATTTGGGTATCCATAACCCCTTCTTGAATAGAGATGGAAGAAAGAAAATTTGATATAGATAACACTTCATTTGTAATGGTTTGAGAGTATCTTTGCCTAGACATAAACGCCCACCTAACACCACCTTCCCTAACTTCATACATACTAGCCACCACGAACTCCTTGGTCCTTGAAGCTTCATAAGCCAAAGGAAACATATCACATAACCTCCCTTCACCAAGCCAAGAATCTTCCCAAAATCTAGTTTCCTTACCCGCTCCAATCTTGAATCTAATACTTTTATTGAAATCTTCAAGCTCTTTATAGATATTAAACCACAAGCTACCACCTTTCGCTCCTTTGGGTTGGAGAGTTTCCCAACCGGTAAATGTTTCACCAAATTTTTCAACCATGATCTTCCTCCACAATGCTTCTTTCTCTATGCCAAAGCGCCACCACCATTTTTTTTTAGCAAATCCGAGTTCACTTGCTTAGCTCTTCTTATACCAAGACCACATTTTTCTTTTGGTTTTGAAGACAATTTCCAACCAATATTGTGAATTCTTTTCTTATTTTCATCATCCCACAAGAAATTTCTCACAATTCTATCAATTTTCTTTGTTATGGAGCAAGGCGCAAGAAAAATAGAGAGATAATAAATGGCTAGACTAGCTAAAATGCTTTTGATGAGAGTTAACTTACCTCCTCTTGTTATTGTTTTTCCATTCAAAGAAGTAACTCTTTTTCCACAAGTTTCAATTGTTTTTTCCCATTTTTGAGTGCCTCCTACCTTATCACCCAAAGGAAGGCCAAGATATATGCTAGGAAAACTTGCATACTTGCATGTTAGCATAGTTTTCAACTTCCTCCTCGACCGCGACTCCAAATAACCTACTTTTAGAGAAATTTATTTTCAAACCCGAAGTTAATTCGAAACAAAGAAGGAGGTAACAAAGGGAATTAACTTGTTCCCTCTTAGCATCAAGAAAAATGATAGTATCATCTGCAAATTGCAAGTGATTAAGCTTTGTTCCCTCCTCCTTGACGGAAAAACCCGAGATTTGACCATGTTCTTGTGCTTTGCTCAACATACAACTTAAGACTTCACCAACGATAGTAAAAAGAAAAGGAGAAAGGGGGTCTCCTTGACGAAGTCCTTTTTCACTACCGAAGTAACCGAAAGACAATCCATTGACAAGAACCGAGAACTTTGAGAATGTTAAACAATTTCTAATCCAAGCCCTCCAAACACCACCAAACCCCATTTTGAACAAAACTTCATTTAAAAAGTTCCAATTCACATTATCAAACGCCTTTTCGAAATCAAGCTTGCAAACCAACCCCGGTAATTTTTAACGAAGTCTAGAATCCACACATTCGAAATCAAGCTTCTGCTACTTTCTTGAAGCTATCAATTGTATCTGTCACAAAATGCTTAGCTTTCTCGTATAATTCAGCCGTTCTTTCCCTCTAGCTAGATCTCTGTACCTGCAAATGCTTTGCAATGGCCAGATTAAAAGCAAAGATGACGGTATGACAGATGTGAGGAACTTTAAGGTCAATATACATACATTGAATTGACAACTTTGCTTGTGATCCAATCTTGCTTTGCCAATTTTTAACGTGTCTTGAGATTATAATATAAGTACATGATTTTTATAGCCGGTGCCTCGTAAAGTTCTATGCTCTTAGCGAATAAAATCTAACCAAAATGTAAAAAGTCCCATGAAAAATGTCACAAATTTTTTACTTAAAGGCCTTGACAAAATAAGCTCTCACGTTGAACGGTGATAAAATTTTCACTTTTTATTATCAAAATAGGCCGGTCATTTCTAATGCAGAAGTTATGGTGAGGAAACTTAACATAACTCTATTGGTTGGAATTTTAAAAATTGAGTTACACTTTATTTACATCAAATACTTAACTATTCATTAGTAATAACGGTATCTATAAAAATGTAAGTGGACAACACTTCTATTAGAATTTTAACCTAAATAATTTTGTTACACTATACTTACACAAATATTTAATTATACGTTAGTACCACCGTTTCGAGTGGACAATACTTCGATCAAGCCCTTGTAAACTTTTGGCTATTATTTACCAATCTAAATTTACTGTTTAGACATGAGGTGGGGTCTATTTCTGAATTGCTGACACCATTGTTGCGTTCTGGCATCAGGAAGATGAAGTACTGTTAATACAATTTGACTAGCCAAGACCAACAACCATCATTAGACATCCCTTTGCTGTAGTGTGTCCATATCTCTTAACTTCTATTCATTTCTTAAGCTAAGGAATGGACGATCAGGAATAATCCAGTTTCCTAGATGACCGCCGTAACAGTGGGACGGTCGATCGAAGAATGAAAATATCATTTTTCCTGGCATGGCGTGAAAGTATCATTTATCCTGACATGGAAAAGTATCATTCTTTTAACACGGCACAAAAATTATTTTTCCAGACACGACGCGAAAGTATCATTTTTCCTGATACGGGGTGAAAATATCATTTTTCCTGACACGGGGTAGAAAGTATCACTTTTCCTGAAATTGAATATTAGCCGATGCATAAACCAAAATATAATTGCACAATGTGTTATGCATCCTTTCTGGTGGTTTGCATAGTGGCAACGGAAAATAAGTTGATGCATAAATCAAAATATGGCTAAATAAAGTATTATGTATTCTTTGTGATGGTTTGTATAATGAATATATATTTAATTTTCGAAAATTGTGTCTAAAATGATAAACATATCCGAATTTTTCGTAAAAACTCTAAATTTGCTATTATTGTTTGTACTCATTGCGTAATTTTTTTTAAAACCTTTCGAACTAGATAAAATTTGTATAATTCCAAGACACGTATTTTTAGATATTTTATTTTGAAGTTTGGTTGCCAATTATATCCCTACAAAAATAGGATACACAAGGAGTTATAGTAATTGGACTAAAATGGAGGGACAAGTTACCTTTCACTGTTGATTGAATTGTTTTGGTTATAAACACCAAAAAAAAAATTTGTGTCAAATTAGAAAAAAAAATTCATGCTTCACATTAACACAAAGTCATCATATATAGAGTCCTCCCTCGCTTCTCTCAGTCGGCCTAATAAATTCTGGGACCTCGATAATCCCATCTCTCCCATTATTTTTTGAGTATTATAATTTCGTTGTTTATCACATTCTACCATCGGGCAAGAGAAAATAGTTGAGACGCATAGTATTGTCATTATTGCCATCAATGATGAATTTATGATTACTGGGTCAGCTCAGAAATTAGTTGAGATTTGCATAATCATCCATTGAGGAAGCACAGTACCATGGGGTGAAGCCCCGCACACACCATTTCAAAAACATGTCGCCATGGGACGGGGCGAAGCCCTTCGCATACCAAATCAAAAATGCATCGCCACAGGGAGGGGCGAAGCCCCGCGCACACCAAATCAAAAATGTGTCTCCACGAGGATGGTCGAAGCCCCGCGCACATCAAATAAAAAATATGGTTAAGAAAATGCCGGTCCGTAGCACGGGCACAAATCTATTTCTGTATATAAAAACATAGTTTTTTCGAGCGTTGTAATTAAGTGGAGCTTCTGGTTGATTCTGGTCCCACCATAAACTTTTTATAGAAATATTGCAACATTTCGACCAATAAAATTTAAGAAGGATATATTATTGGGACAAAATATATTTTTCGGCAAATCATAGGAAACACAATATTTTTACCTAAAGAAAACTAAATTAAAAAATTCTTAAAACAAGGAAAAAAAATATTTAAATATATCGATGAATCGGGTAAGAATATATTTAACCCTAAAATAAAAATTCACAAACAAATTAAAAAAAAAATCACATCAAAATATATATTGTTCATCACGATTTCATCATGAAATTAATGTTTAAAAAAACACAAAATTCAAAATGTCCAATGTCCAATTACACTTTTATAATTAAACTAATCATAATTACAATTACAACTACATTGAAATTGATAAAAAAAAAGTTAATAAAAAAGTTTTTTCGAACTGGCCATCCCTGTTTCCAAAGTTTCGTGCGCTCCAGGAGGTCTTAGGTTCGAGCCCCCAATAACGTAATATTGCAGGAATTAATATGGAAGGTAGAGTTAGCTTGCCCCTTATGACACAATCTCAGCCCCACCATCCGCTTCGAGTTAGCTTGATCCCTTGTGACACAATCTCAGCCTCACCATCCGCTTCGGCTCCCTTGGAGTGTCCCTGCTTGGAAGCCATATGACTTCAAGCACTATCCCACGGGGCCTTGGAAGATGGTTAGCAAAAATAAATAAATGAAATGTCCCTGCTTGGAAGCCATTTGGCTAGACATTTCAAGCTTTTTAAAAGATCCGATTCCACTATAAGAACGTACTCTTACTGCAAACTTACACTGTTGGTGGTCAGCAAAAGACTTAACTCTGTATTGTCAACATTTATCATTTTAAAGATGATGTCTGAAACCTAGCGATCATTTTCGTGTAGAAACCCAAATAGATTTGGGCAAATCAGAAAAATCCCCCAAAACATGGGTCATCTCGGGGACATATGCAATGAACCGGAGAATGCTGCTGCAGCTATATAAAAGCGGAATTCCAGTCCAGAGAATGGTAGTAATGAACCGGAGAATAAACTGTGAACATTAAGAGAAATTACAGCAATCACAAAATAAAATACCTGGAATGTAAAAGGGCAAAGCCAGAAACTGTGTCACATAAGGACTAAAATAACACATTCTTAGGCTTCGTCTTCTTCTGTCCATTCCTCTATTTGTTCAGTCCCCAGGCATGTACCAGAATTTTGTGAAACTAAGCTTTCAACATAGTTAACATCTGACGTAAAATCTTCCAACGCATCCAAATCTCCTTCGACGGCAGTTCCATTCTCTGGATCATGTAATACTATTTTCTGAGAATTCACAAATACAATCTTCCCATTCTTAAAACACCAAATAGTTTTCGAACCAGGATCTTTAACCATAATTGACGCGGTTATTGTGTCATTGGCGATTACATAACGTCTACTCCAAGATTCACGAACCCCATAAACTTTCATTTCCCATACCTGGACATGCCAATGACCAACCGGATGACCATTATGAGCAACTACACAAACCCCAAATTAGGTACTGTTGGTAGTTGAATTTCTTTGAATGATGGCGTATGATTGACATCCAAATACCCTATGCATATTCCACGTTCCCCTTTGGCTAACCAATGAAGATCCCCATTAACAAGTACCTTGGTTCTCCACTCAGCATGACTAATTGTAATCACATAAGGTGTTTCAATAGTTTCCCATGAATTTGATCTTAACGAATAGATTTCCAAAAGAGTTTTCAACCCCCTGGACCTTCTCCTAGTTACAAATTTGTAATCTTCATTCTTACCATCATATGCAAGACCATTTATGCAGATGCTGTAGTAAAGATACATATTTGGTGATTGAGGTATCTTCTTAAAATCATGTTTTTAGGCTTTTGGAATTGGAGCCCAATCATTCAGATGTCCGTCTTTCACCCGATTATGACTACTTGGTGTTTGTTGGAATCAGAAATGAGGAAAATGTGCGAAGATGTTCCAGGAACTTGGAACCCAGAAACGCAAGGAAACTGCGTTGCACAGAGGAGAAGGCAAAGACAACACGGAGTGAAAAGCTCTAGTTTTAATTTCTATTTTATCAGCAAGGTTCCCCATCGATATGGTCTTAAATCGAACACTAACCTATGCCTTCTAATCTCTATGCCTTCTGAGCCTTGTTTCAAGCTTGATAGAGTGTGTGTGTTGAGCACAAATACCAATTTATTATTTGTCTCTTTTTCATCAGCCGGTAAGTGTGGAAAAACGAATGGTTAGAATCATGCGTAATTTCTTATGGGAAGCTGTGGAAGGATGAATGTAGTCGCGGAAAATCCCACAACTATACCCTTTGTAACAATAATAACACAAAGCTTAAGTCGTATGCATTAACTCAAACATTAATGATATTATTCACCACTTCGACACTAGTATGATCTTCTTAAACACTTTGTATTGAATTAATGTGTGGTATTCTTACAGTTATCACAAGACGTGTTTGTATACAACAATGGAGAAATATGAGATGAAAGCTAAGTTCGAATGGCTTCTTTCTTTACTCTCTTGATAATTTCCGTAGCCCTTCTATCTCAACTGATCTATCTCCCTCCCTCTATCATTGCTGATCCCTTATATAGGAAAGTATAACAGTATAAGACACTTATGATTCACATGCAAGATCTCAGTTGACTGATTACATTTCAGTTTGTCTTATTCTCCAGGCTTTTGAGAAATGTCTCTATATTTCCCCCTGTTTCTTCGTGCTTCTTCTGGTGTAGACGGTCATTGCGTTATCCTTACCGTGCGACTATTCTTCGCGCTCTTCTTTTGTTATCGCACCATGGTTCTTCGTCCTGCTTCCAGGTAATTGTCGTATCTTCGTGCTTAAGGTTGTTTGGTTAGCGAAGTTGCAGATTTTCCTTGTGCGATATTTCTCCCCTACCTTTTGCCTCTTCTCGCGTTGCTCTCTGCAAGTGGAATAATGCGAGAATCCTGGTCAAGCTTTGTGTCAGACCTGTCTTTTCGTTTTTCTTGTCTTACCCGACACACTTCCGTAATTTCCGCGTAAATGCTACACGTGTTGACGGTTTTTTCCCTTTCAAGCGGCATGTCTTTACTGCTTTCTACGGATAAATATCAAGAAGAGAGGTAAAAGGAAAGGTTTTATTTTTCTACCCTTAATTTCCTCTGTTCATCTTCTTCTTCTTTCAAATTCTTCTCTTTTCTTTCAAGTTCTTCAACTTTAGTTCTACTCATGGATGATCAAGGCATGTCTGTTTCTGAGACTGTTGTTGTTGGATATTTTCAATAACTTAGAAAATAAAACTGTTTTCGTTTTTGGTTTGTCACTATGATGGGGAAGTGTTCTGTGTTGGATAAACACAATGGATGTTAGTTGGAGATGAAGGGACACCTCTAATAGGTGTGATGGTTCATAAAGGACACAACCATTCCCAACAGACACCTTATGTGTCTTTTGGAAGTGAAGAGGCATCTCCAATAGGCATGAATAACCCTATAAGTAGTGAAGGAATTCTCCCATTCTAGAGAATGAATTCAACCTTTATTTTCTCCATCTAAAGCATCATCAGAAATCTCTCTCATGTGTTCTTGGTTGGGTCAAGGGGTGCAAACCTTGAATCCAATTTCCTGTTGTAGGGCTTTCATTGTATCCTGAAGGCATTATTTCGCATACCTGTTGCAATCGCCAATTTATATTAGGAGGGTAGAAATAATCGTCTAAAAGAAATCACCCGAGCCTTGAAAGCTTTTGAGTACAACAACAATTTCTTTTAGTGTTATCATCCTCTGTTTTATACCCAAAATTTCCAACAGTTTTAGACGATTATTTCGGCAGTGGAGGGTGAAACAATAAATTTAAAAACGTCTATTAGATTGAGTTTTTTGAAATAAAAAGTCACGGCATCTGGGGGAGACGTTTATGCCAGAAACCACATTTTCATTTTCTGAGAAAGAAAAGAAGGACATGAAAAAAAATATGGAGACGTCACTTATCAGGATCGGAAAGGGGTAAACAGTTTTGAGTTTTAACAAACTTATCTTGCCTACGGGTTCAGAAGAGAGAGAAAACGACACAAAAGGGAAAATGTGGAGAGTGCCAGTGAGAATCCTCCCTAACATACACAGGAATGAAACGATTATTACAAGAATGAAACGGTTCGTAAATTTGAGTGGTAATTTATGAATAACATCTTTCAAAATGTTAAAGTAGAGGAAATCGAACAAGAGGGAAAGGTTAGTATCACTTAAATTTACTATGCAAATTGATTTAATTAATGATGTCAAAATCGGTTCTGGTAATCGTGTGGAAAGATTTGTTGCATGATTGTGGATGTCATTACAATGTAGAACTTAAAAGAACATGTTGTTTGAGTTTTGAACCATGAGATGAATGGTCAATCATTTGGCATGCATGTGATTTGGAATTAAAACATGAAATCTGTAAACACCCATAGTGCCAAAGGAAATCCAAAAAATGGTAATTGTGGTACTATATTAGGTTTCCTTTTAAAGAAAACATGTGTAGACATGGATCAGTGGGATTGTGCCACTTTTGGTAGTCTGGTTGAATTTTTACCTATGTCCAGAAACTAATAAAACAAAATGAGATTTCTTACATGTTCTCAATCGTAATCGGTGTGTTTCCGGTGATGTTAATGCTTTCTTGTTCTCTTTGTATCACATGAGTACTAGTAATTAGTATTTTCTTTTAACAACACGTTATGACATGTTAGTACTATCTGAGTTGGTGTATTGTGGATTTGAATATCCAAAAGGTTTTGCATGAACTTTTGTCTTCTCATTGACCATGCTTGATTTAATTGATCCAACTCGAAAGTTTGATCCCCCTCTTCCCGGATTTTGAAATGCCGATGGTTGGAAGCAGTAGTGATTTCATGATTAATGATCATGAAAAATGGGGGAGAAGAAATGCATTCTTATTGTAGTCACTTACAATTGAAAACTTTCTAAATATAGTACTGTATATTAGTATTGGTAGTGGTTTATGGACCAAACAAAAGGAAGAGAGACATCTCTAGTACTTTGTTCTAATTTGTACTCTGTTGTGTACAATAAGCACGTATCATTGTGGTTGATTTCTAATGTAACCACAAAAGAGAGCCAAATCCAAGAAGATGGTATGCGTATCGGTCTTTGGATTTGAAGTATTTCCTTTTTGGAAATGTGAGTGACATGTTTGGTAGAAACTAATACTAATATAATATAAGTATGTAAGCCCGTTTCATGACATTTAATTGCACTTGGGAATTGTTATGAAATGGAAGGGGAAGATACTATATGAGAGTGTCATGTATACTTTTATTGTGGCTGGTAATTTGTCAATAGTTGTTGAGAAAACAATTTTTCGACATGAGATAATTCTTACATAGGAATTATAGGTTCCATAATTTGGAAAATGGGATGTCTTAAATGATATCGAAAAGGAAAGTGAAATACCGGGTAATATGTAACGTATTGGAAGATTGGGTGGCCGACCAAATATCCAACGACGAGATGTTACGATATTACCGATGCATAAATTATGAACATTTGCATTATATAATTTAAAATGTTAAATAGACATTGTCTATGTTTTTTGGGTACAAATTTGTAGAAGATTGGGAATGAGTAAATGAGTTACTCATCGTAATAATGTGCTTGTTGAAACAACAAGTAAGTTGCCTACAAATTTTCTATGCCTCTAGTGTATGCAAGTCTATAATGGCTTCTTGTGAATTAACCGTAAATGTTAATTAGGATCACTAGAGAAGTTACAATTATTTTGTAAAATCAAAGAGGAACATTTTTAGTAATGTTTTCAGAATTGATTGCATTAGTAGATGCAATTAATGAGAAGAAATGGCTTAAAACCTAACTTGTAGAGATCCCATTTTTGGAAGAAGCCATCTCAAGCAGTCTTGATTAATTTTGAATCAGACTATGATCTATAACGTCTCTTACAAAGACTTATAACGAAAAGCCAAGACATGCAAGTCTTGGACATTGAACGGTAATTCAATTACTCAAGAAAGGAGTAATTGCAGTTTGCCATTGAAACGGAGAAAAACTTGGTAGACCCATTTGTCAAGAGTCTTCCAAAGGAATTGTTTTCAATGAAGTATACAGAAATGGGACTAAGGTCTGTGAATGAGAGTTCGATCACCCATATGTAAAACCCAACCTATGTTTTGAAAAAGATAAACAAGGTTCAATGTGGTACCAACAAGTTATGGAAGTGATTATGGTGCACTAAGTAAAACTTCTCATTTCTGTTTAGTGCAGGGTTTCGCAAGAAAATAGGATGGATGTAAATCCTTAATGATTACGTGATTAGTAAAAGGTGTATCGCGAAACACCTTCGAGACTTACCTATATGAGTATGGAAATGTGGGCCGTTTCCTAAGAGAAGAAGACCGTTCTCTAAAGAAGACTCATGAATAAGGATATAAGCACAAGGCCTTTATAGTGCTTGGCTACAGAACACATGATTTATGGAATCAATATGTGTGGAGACTCGGTTTTATCATAAGGGATACTTGGTTCAAGACTCGGGGTTTCACCATAGAATCTCGATAAGGCTTTGAGTTTCTTACACTAAGTGAAGGTTCAGACCAGAAAGGTACCTATCATTTATGTATTGATTTCATGATGATGCTTAGTCCCAATTGTGCTTGAACTACGTTGGCTTGATCCCACTCGGGTACGTGGCGATCACTTGAGTGATGCAACCACTCGGTTTTTATAAGTTTTATTTTATTTTATGTTTTTTGGTTTTTGAAAATAGGGGAGATTGTTGGATATTTTCAATAACTTAGAAAATAAAACTGTTTTCATTTTTGGTTTGTCACTATGATGGGGAAGTGTTCTGTGTTGGATAAACACAATGGATGTTAGTTGGAGATGAAGGGACACCTCTAATAGGTGTGATGGTTCATAAAGGACACAACCATTCCCAACAGACACCTTATGTGTCTTTTGGAAGTGAAGAGGCATCTCCAATAGGCATGAATAACCCTATAAGTAGTGAAGGAATTCTCCCATTCTAGAGAATGAATTCAACTTTGTTTTCTCTCCATCTAAAGCATCATCAGAAATCTCTCTCATGTGTTCTTGGTTGGGTCAAGGGGTGCAAACCTTGAATCCAATTTCCTGTTGTAGGGCTTTCATTGTATCCTGAAGGCATTATTTCGCATACCTGTTGCAATAGCCAATTTATATTGGGAGGGTAGAAATAATCGTCTAAAAGAAATCACCCGAGCCTTGAAATCTTTTGAGTACAACAACAATTTCTTTTAGTGTTATCATCCTCTGTTTTATACCCAAAATTTCCAACAGTTGCTTCATCATCTTCTCGGTGAGTTGATTTTGCCTCGGTTAATTGCACTTTGTAATCTTTGCGATTTCTGCCATTGTTACTATTCTCCAAGCTTTTTGTGTTTTTCTAATTTTAATATTCCCATACTAAAAATGTAGTTTGAAGCCTAAGTCTTCCAAAAAGTTGGTAGATATTCTTGAAACTTTTCGATCATCACTAAAGGATCGAAGTTTCACACTTATTATTCCAGAGGGTTCATATCCTTCTACTCTGCTGAATGTGTAGAGGATTTTGGGAGAAACTTGGAGTACGAACCGTATGCCCATCGCCCTTGGAAAACTAAAGGCGGGTCTTCCTCTATTCAATAATGAGATTCCTTTGTTTTACCAAATTCTTGCGAAGATCAACCGTGATGCATATCAACTGAGTGGTGATGTGATTCGTATTATCCATGAATTTTCACTTCGTGCTATTGGCGTTGGTAAATCTCTCTTTCCAGGTAAAGCGAAGCCTTATGAGCTGATTTGATTTTAATTGTTGTTTTAAAGTGGTAGTAGAGATTCGTTCAACTAGGACGTGTAAAGATTTATTTTATACTAATATTCCGAAGATGATATCAATATTACGAGAGACTGGGACTTAGGATACCAAACTTCACAATCAATTGTTTCATACAATGATTCATAACAATTTTAGCTCTTTTGAAGACTCTATTTCTTTACAAAAAATAGATTTTTTAAGGCATTAGATGTAAACCATAAGCATAGTGCATGAAGAGTTCTTAGACTAAGCATACACTATCAAACAAAATCACAAATAATCAATGAAAATCATACATCAATTCAAAATCAATTCAAAAATTCATAAGAATCACTTATAATTACCAAACAATTGTGAAACATGGCTTCCTCTGTCATCCTGGGGTTTAGCTCCTCATACTCAAAACACACTCAAAATAATAATTCATAGATCCAAATGTGTTTTTATTGAAAAGGATGAGCTGTAGTTACAGCTAGTCTATTGCAAGGAAACTAATGGTCACTGAAATTATTAAGCAAGTATAGTCAGAAACGATAAAAGCTTTTTGTAGTTGAATATAAGACTGCTTTTGTGACAGATTGTGAGATCTAATATTCTTCGTGTTTTTGAGCCGTGCAGAAGCATAACCACTTCCTGCAACTTCTGATTCTTCAATTCTCCGGCCTATGCCCTACTCAAAAGTCTCTCCAAAGTGTACGTACCTCGTCTCTGACTCCAAAAATTGAGTCGAAAAGAAGATATTCTCTCTTTATTTCCACGTTCTTCCCAAAAATATCAAAAACCAAACCCGAGATAAGTTTTGTAGGAATCTTGATCACAACTCGCCTACTTTCCTTGTATCGTGATAAGCTCCACTTATAAGATTATTCGATCCCTTTATTAGCTCCTAAACACGTCAACTTCGTTTTTATTTGGTAACATAATCATTGCATCTTCAGAAATCTTACAAATAGAGCCCAAAACCATCCCCGTGAATGTCTTCTCCCTGTTTTACTTGGGATCATTATGCAATCCAAGTCAGTCTATTTGATCACCTAAACATACATTGTTTGGCCCAATCTAATCTGTTCCAACCAATTTCAGCGATTGAATCTCATTCAAATTCCTTCAAAAATCCAACCCTAATTATGTTTGTCACTAGTTTATTAGATTTGAAATGTAGAAGATAGTTGCCCACGATCCTGCTACTGGGGTGTGCCTATAGTAAGTAGGTCCCCCTTAGTAGTTTGTGTGCCTCTTATCTACCACTAGGGTCCCTTTAGAAATTATTCTGGGGTGTAAGTATAACTTTTATGGGGCTTCTCCGACATACTTTTGGGGTGCCTGTAGCACTCTTCTGGGTGCCTTTAGTAATTTTCTCCAGGACCACTTTTCGAGCTAATTTATCCGCACAAGTGTATTTCTCCAAAAACACCTACTAAGACATAAAAAGCCATAATAAGTAAAAAATCGAGCGCTAACAATACATATAATTGAGATCAAAATAGACACATAAATACGTCTATCATGAGCCTGCGGACTTCACTGTCGAATCTTTCTTCCAGAAATATGTCTTGCATTGAGTTACCAAGGATGGTTCGCGCTGGGTGTTCGTTTGAATATGACTAAGTTGCGGGATAACGCGAAGAAACTCATGGTGGATCTCGATCAATATAGTAATACTAATGACTATCTTCGTATTTCTAGTGATCCCAGCTGGATGATTTGTTATCTTATTGTTGAGGGTCCTCTCTTGTGGGGTCTTGATCCAAACGGAAATCCTCGCGCTGCTCCGGATGAGTCACTTGTTGGGCATGAAGCTTTGTCTTCTATGCTCACATATCATCCTTGAGTGTTCAACTGGCATGATAGGGAGAATGAAGTACATGCTTCTTTCTTATTATTTGTTTCATGATTTATCCGATCCTGTTTTGTAGCCTTCCTTTAATCTTAGGTGCTCCCTCTGGATTGATAGATGGAGAAAGAGGCTGCTTATCTCGAGAAGAAAGCGAAAGATGTTATAGATAAAAAGAGGAATAAGTCTTCGGAGGAGAAGTTTTCGCGTTCTACAGAGGTGAGTCTTACTTACCTTCCCTGACTGGTTGTTGTTGCTTCAATTTTCCTTACCTTATTTAATTTATATAGCCTTCTGTAACTACGGAAAATCCAACCGAAGTTACACCCAATCTTATTTCTAGTTCTAAACACATTTCTACTTCAAACTCATGAACAAATTTATAGATCTAACTTTTGAATCACTAAAATGATGATTTGATGTGTTAAAAGTATAAGAGAGACACACAAATCTACTAAAATATTTGATGTTTACATAGGCAATTGATTTACATGGTGAGACTCCATTAATGAGTTTTGGAGATTTTCTAGATCTAGTTTTTGGGAAGAAGAAGAAGAAGATAAGGTAGACTAAAATCTGATCTCTCTCCTCCTAAAAATTCCAACCCTTTTTACAATGGACCAGTCCTTTATTTATAGGGAAGACTACATAATGGATGAAAACTCATTTTACTTCGCTGACAGCTGTCCTATTTCTTGCGTAACAATCCACACTTTGCATCCTTTACTTCGCATGCTCTACCTGTTCTTGCGTAACAATCCACACTTCGTGGACTTGCTACGTGGAGTTGCTGCGTGGAGTTACTTCGCTGAGTTACTTCGTGAAGTTACTTCGCTGGGTTACTTGTGCAAGTATTTTTTACCTCGCCAATCATCATCTCGCTATCTTCAGGTCTTACTTCGCAACCTCGTCCTATCTCGTACAAAATAAGCTATCTTGGTTAAGTTACTCCACCATTCGTAATGCGCCACGCATCAAGTGTGATTTTTGGTACGTACACCTTCCATGGAAAATGAAGAGACTGAGAGCAATGAATAGGATGGATATAAAGAGGGCGAAGGTGAGGAGTTCGAGCGCGAAGACTCTCCTATTTCATAAAAACCCAAAAAGGCGAGAGTGATCAAGCATAATCAGCATAGGAGAAGGTCTAAAGGCGAGTCGAAGGATAGGTCTATAGTTAATTTGGTGAATCCTTTAGCCTCTGTTTCTACCCAAGGGTCTGCCTCATCTGGGGTTGTTGTTCCTGGCCATCCTCTGTTGCGAAATCTTCTTCTGCTGTTGCTGACAAATGGAAGAACTCTCGCATCGATGATTTATAGGAGACAAGCGGCTTCGTTTATTCTTATGGCGCGTTAATGTATGAATATTCGCCTTCTGTAGAGTGTCACCCGTTATTTTTACTTCTAATATTGGTTCTTTTGAGAAACTCTTTATATCGAATCCTAGTCTTTCTCAGATTCGTTGGCTGATGTTAAAGATTTCTCCTCAATCTTCTGCTGATGCCGCTCAGTATGGATGGGAATTTGCCTCATTATTCGCCCCAAATCAGCATCTTCCGCTTGATTATATGGTGAGTTAGTGTTTTCGCATTTCTTTTCTTGATTGGTTATATCGCTCGGTTTAATATTTTCGTCATATTCTTCAGAATATGTGTCGCAGCGTCACTCAGGTTGAGGATTATCATAAGGCGGTAGGTCAGATTCGCACTCAGGGCCAACAAGTTTCTTCGCTGCAAGGTGAAGTTGAGACTCTCTAAGGTAACATATCTCTGCTCCAAAAAGATCGTGATAGGTTTATGAGGAACCTTATGCTAACGCGAACTTGGTGACTACGACTCGTGCTCAGAATGATTTGTTATTTGGTAGGTTTCGTACTTATGCTTTTTCATCTTGTACATTCCCACTGTTCCGGCCTTGGTCTTCTCAATGTAAACTTTCTTAGTTGAGGGTCGTGAGATTCCTTATAGAAGTCTTCAGCCTTTCTGATGTCGCGATTGCTACGAATTTAGAGATGGAGGCCCTCCTGGAGCATTTTAATTCCCTTAGAGAAGATTTTGAACTAGATGATGATGTAGAGGATGGTGTTGAAGATGATGCCGACGGTTATAAACAAAAGTATGATAGCCTTAAGATCAATGTTAGGAAATCATTCACAATCATAGGATCTCTTAGATCTCGTGTTCGCGCCCTAAAAGGGGAAGTCAAATTTCTGAAGGAGGATAAAAAATGTTTGATACTTGATGAGGATTATATTACTGAGGAAGGGGCAAAAGCTCTCCAAAATTGTCAGAAAGAGAATCTTGAACTCCGTGTGATTATTGTGAAAATTCGAGGTTGTCTTAAGGTTGAAGGTGACGATGATTTTGAGAAGTCCTTAGGGGAAATTGATGAGAATAGGGTCACAACGGTTAAGTATGCTAGTTGGGTACAACAAAATGAAAAAGCACTAAACTCTGTACTTGTTCAGAAACAAGGTTTCCTTAACAGTTTGCCTTACCTTTGTGTTTCACCATCGTTCTAGATGCCTTTATAATTTCTGACTTTCTTTTGTATTTCGCAGTAAATGAACAAAACTTGAATGCTGAGCTGAGCTCACTTCAGGAGAAATTTGAGAGGTCACAACAGGAGCTTGAGATGTTCAAAGGCAGTGATGGTTCTTCTTCGCAACTAGTAGCGGATCTTACAGCCAAGCTTGCTTCAGCGAAGAACGAACTTTTCCAGGAGAAAAACGATGCTAAGGAGTATAAGGAGAATGCATAGGTTAGGTATGCATTTTTGAAGCATTGAAAGAATACCCTTCTTATTAATGCTAATTCGCCAAGCGCAAAGGCAGTGCAACCAAACTGCTGATCAGATTACTACGGAAAACGGGCTTCCTGCAAGATATTTTCCTCCTATTTTCGTACCATAAGATGAACCTATGGAACCTGGATCTAGCGATGAAGAATGAGTCACTGAGTACAAGGAATATGATGAGGAGGGCGAATCTGATGACGAAAATGCTGATTTTGAGGATGAGCTTGTTGGGCAGGATGACCAGGGTGAAGTCAATGAAACTGCTGCGGGAGATAACCAGAACGAACACCAATCATCTCAAATTGATGGCGACGTGGGGAACGATCAGGAGGTGGGTAAAAATCTACCTGATTTACCTCCCAAGGGTGATATTCTCGACACTTCGCGAATTGAAGCAGGAGGCCCTTCCTAAGATATCTCTCATCCGCATGACTGGGCTCATCTTTAGCCTTATTCCTTTTTAAATATCTTTTACTTATGTGAATGGTTTCTGGGTGCTCCCAAGCTTGGAGGGAATAACACGACTTTCAATTATCTCTTCTTTCCTGTGTTAAAAGGTTGGGACTAGAAAAGGTGCATATAAAATTTAAATGCTTCTTTTTTTATATAATATTAGTGGTCTTATGTCGATCTATTGAATATGCCTCGGCTTATATGAAAGCATTGTCCATAGTATTTAAGGTATCTGACTGAGAAGATGGGAAGCACATAAATTTCAATATTCCTATACTTTTCCCTGCTTCCCACCTTCGTAGGAGGGTTATTGCGTTAAACCATGTTTAGTCTAATTAATAAGGAATTTATCGTATGGTTGATGTGAATATTCATGCAGGCGAACCAGATGATGCTTTGAAAAAGGAATAGAACACAAATTCTTGTTCATGGTTTACGCGAGTATTAGATTCAAATTTCTGCGAAGCCATACTAATGCGATAGGGCATGGTGTCAGGGATACTCCTTTTAATGCAAAGTGTCAACATATGAAGGGCAAGGTATCTAAATATTCATGCGAATGATAAGATGCGAAGCTATGCTAGCGTGCTTGACTAGCTAATTAATGTAAGCAGTTCTTAAGACTTATTTAGAATTTTAGTTATACTTAGCTTGATGAGGGTATGTCTCCTTAGCATTTCTTCGTGCCTCAGCGCAACATTTCATTGCCTCAGCTTCCTCCGTGCTCCTTTTTGATTTGTATTCGCATGATCTTTTATAGGTCTTATTTTCCTCCTAAGTAAGGTCTTATTTCCTTCTCCCGCATAGAGAACTTAAAGGACTTACGGTTGCTTTGGGCAGGGTCTTCAATATTGAGAGACGAAATCTCAGCTCCATGTGCTCTTGAGAGTCATTGTCCACCGATCTCGCATTATCTGTGTTAGTATTTTTATCTCCTTAGGTTGTATTTATGACAATATGCCTGGTCTTAGATACTCCCTGGAGTACAAGTCCCAACATGTTTTCGTCGTTGACACAATTCAGCTCCCTAGTGCAGGGCGTCGTCCCTTTATATTCCCCCTGAGTTTCCATTTCAAGGAGGTTACCCCTAACCATTTCAGTTGAGCTCCTTCCACCCAGTTATGCTACAATCAGTGTTATCGTGATCTCATTCCCTCTGTCAATATAGCTTTTGGGTACAAGACCACAACCTAAGTGGGGTTTCTTTGGGACCGAGAGTGTATCCAAGATAAGAACTCCTTCTACTCCACTGGTCATGTATTCTACACCCCATGTCAAACAACTTATTTTCTTAGTAGTTCGTTCTCAGTGGCCTCCGACGGATAGGCTTTTATTTCACCCCAGTATAAGTGACTTCTCCAGGATTTTCCCAATATGACGCACGTTAGGGCTTATGGTCTCCTCTTACGTGATCGTGCTAAAATGCGTTCGCATAATCACGCGAACTAAGTTGACACACCAAAATTGGGTACCCATCCTCCTTAAGTAGAGGTTTTAATATGTAACTTGCTGCCCCCTATTGAGGTCTTACGTAATAGTCGTGTAGACTTTGTTTCGCCTTTGGCTTGTTCGCATAACTTGATTTCTTTATTACATCATTTCAATGTTATGGACATTGTTTCTTCGCATATTCCTTTCATATGTTGGATCGAATACGACATATAACCTCCCTTTGGAATTCATCCAAGGTTATTTTCGTAGCAAGCGTCTATGATTGTGATCCCTTTTGTTTTCGAAAATCCTTTATTCTTTTTCCATTTTTATTTTGGTGATGACACACTACTTATCCTGGTGCTCTCCTGTTGTTTTCATTTTCAAGGTTTTCTTGACTCGGAGAAAAGGATATTGTTTGTACCCAAAAATAATTCTAGGAACTAAACACGATGATTTGATAATGATTATAGAAAATTAGGGTTATAAGATGATAAATTCGGCAAGTTGTGCCTACATCCACGGAGGAATCCCATAGGGAAAGTATTGTATTGATATGAGACTACAATAGTCATGTGTGGTCATCTAACCTAGGATTCCATATCCACTTACGGTTTAGGATACATGTATTTATAGTGTTTATGTATACCCTAATTTGGTAAACTTCATGTGTAAGCAACTCGGGAAACAAGACTTCTGGAAACTTCCGTCACGGGCCGGCTAAATGGGCTTGATTATGGGATCTCCGTGTATAAAATACATGGTACAAACATCACCTCTCTTAACCTCCAACTTGTTAGGGGTTAAGAAGTTCTCCTTTCCCTCTGCAACGTTCATCGATGACGTAACTCTCCCCCAAGCCTGAGTAGAGACATTACAAAGACGCCCCCAACTGTAATTACCTGCAAAAAATTTGCTCACGTGCTAGGTGAGACTATTTTCCACATGGTGGACTTGTGATGCTCGAGAGATGGTCGAGTCTTGAGTATAATGTAGTGTGCTTGCGGCTGGGGCAAGGATTTTTGCTCGCAACGTAACAAGGGTATAGCGCTCGCTGCTGGGGCAGGATGGTTGTATTGCTTTTGTTGAGTACGAGTCTTTGGACCAATATCGGGAATTGTGCTCGTGGTTTGACGAGACTTTGGACCAACATCGAGCATTGGGCTCGTGGTTGAGACAAGACTTTATGTTTGCCAATGTGCAAGTCTTTCATACACGCATGCAAGACGAGATTTTATGCTTGCGGTAAGAGCAAGACTAATGTGCTCACATGAAAGGTGAGGGTTTATGTGCTTGCGATGTGATGCAAGGATAAACATTCAAGGGTCTAAGCAATCCTCATCTCTAACTTGATCATGTCGTTATCCACGAACCACGAACTCAATCGTGTCGTTGTCCACGAACCTCGTACTCGATCATGTTTCTGCCCCAAGTGCGCATAAAAGTTTCTCGAATACTGGAATTTTTGCTTCTATGTTGTGGGCAATCGAAAGACGATTCTGACGAGCCAAAAATCACTCAATTCGGCCTTAAAACGAAAACGTTATTGACGAAACAAGATTCGAACGAAGCACACGTGTTGTTGCATCCGTGGCAATGCTGACTGGATCAAAAAGATGACATGGCACTGCTGACTAGGACAACATCGCTGATGTGGTGACATAAAATGCTGATGTGGCGTAACCTAATTACAGTTGAGTTATCGCTGATGAGAACGTCTATTTGACGTGACACAATCTGATAAGGTGGCATTGGTGTCATGTTGACTGGACTGCGATTGCTGACGTGGAAGATATGACTAGGCTGGATCTGCTGACGTGGAAGCTAGTTGGATCGTGCACACATGTCATATTTGGATTGGATGAAGTCTGTTGATCCGGTACGTTGAATTTGAAGCTGGACCGAGGCTGGACAGATCTGATGGTGAACATATGCTTGATCTGGAGCTGTACCTGAGGTCGGATGAAGATTAGGTTTTCGTAACGCTTTCTTCAACAATTTGTCACGATTTTTTCAACTCTTACTCAACAGTTTCTTCAAGCTCGTAACGGTTTCTTCAACCTTCGTAACGGTTTCTCCAACCCTTCGTAACGGTTTCTTTAACCACCGTAACAATTTCTTCATCCTTCGTAACGGTTTTTCTGAAACCCTAACTTTTTATTTTTTGATGATTTTTGGATGGAATCTCGTGCACGATTTCTTCCGCACCTTTTTTAATGATAATACACGATTCTTTCACTCGAATCCCCTTAGTCTGCGCCAATGTTTGTACCCAAAAATAATTCTAGGCACTAAACACGATGATTTGATGATGATTATAGAAAATTAGGGCTAAAAGACGATAAATTCGGCAAGTGTGCCTACATCCACGGAGGAATCCCATAAGGAGAGTATTATATTGATATGAGATTACAATAGTTGTGTGTGGTTAGCTAACCTAGGATTCCATATCCTCTTAGGGTTTAGGATACATGTATTTATAATGTTTATGTATACCCTAATTAGGTAATCTTCATGTGCAAGCAACTTGGCAACAAAACTTCTGGAAACTTCCATCATGGGCAGGCTAAATAGGCTTGATTATGGGCTCTCCGTATATAAAATACACGGTACAAACAGATATCTTTCGACCCAAAGACCATGCCTTCTTCTGAGGTCTTACTGGCTTGTTCTTTGCATATAATTTCCCAATATGTTATCAACGTTTTGTCATTTTCTTCTTTGATTTTTATTTGATAGGATTTCAACTTTGGGGTGATCTCCCTTGTCGTTAATCATCCTGTTGGAGAACTTGCCTCAGTATTGTCGTGAATCACTTCCATGTTCTTTTATGATTGAAATAATTGGGTTGTATGGCTGACGCCCTGGCCCCTTCTTACTAGTATCACGGATGTTGCTTCGCATTTAACCTTCCTCCCCTATTCTTCGTTTTGATAAAACATTCTCCTGCTTCTCCCATCTATTTTTTACCCGTGCTGGTACACCTCATCCCATAGTTGTCTATCTATCTGTTTCTCCCTTTCTTCTCTTTCAACATCTCTTTCTCTGCAAGATATTTTATGGCTTTCTCCATATTCTATTCCCAATTCGTATTCTCGCACTTTCCTCTTTAAGTCATGATTTCTATCATTAGTCGTCCATATTATTTCGCGAGGTCAATTTGCTCTTTAATCATCATCTTCTCTGTTTATCCTCTATTGTTCGAGTTTCTCCTCGCATTCTTGTTTTGTAATAGTTGCTTCTTCGTCCTGGTTCTCGTAGTTATACTTCTTTCTTTCTCTTTCACCGTTTGTAACAACATCTAGAATTGGAATTTTCTGATTGTACAACTCGACATATTCGGCCAGTATTGTGTGTTTTCCGTTGCAGTCGTCGTCTCTTTTCCCATTCTTTTGTCAGCTCATATTCTTTGCGCCGTCGCTGAATACATATTTTTCAGTACGATTCTCACCATCTTTCGGGCAGGGAGAAATCCGGTCGATGCTACCAACAAAGGAGATTTTGAGAAGATTTCTTATTGAGGACCTTTGGAGTTTTGAAAGTAAAGAGTTTTTGAGAAGGCTTTTTCAAATAAGATAAAGAATTGGTGTACTGTTTATTGGATTTTCATGTTGGACAGATAAATGAGAGTAACGACTGAACTTCGAAAGATGATGATTTCTAGTTACCAGCTAGCAGGTGCGGATGAATCCTCCCTATTTCTAGCGCCAAAATGTAGTTGCGGAATATCCCACAACTATACCATTTGGAATGATAATAACACAAAGCTTAATTCATATGAATTAACTCAAACATTAATGATATTATTCACCACTTCGATACTAGTATAATCTTCTTAAAGACTTTGTATTGAATGTGTGGAATTCTTATAGTGATCACAAGACGGGTTTGTATACAAAAATGAAGAAATATGAGATGAAAACTAAGTTCTAATGGCTTATTTCTTTACTTTCTTGATAATTTCGTTAGCCTATATACTTATCAACTGATCTCTCTCTCTCTATCATTTTTGAGCCCTTATATAGGCAAGTATAACAGTAGAAGACAACTATGATTTACATGCAAGATCTTAGTTGATTGATTACATTTCTGTTTGTCTTATTCATCACGCTTTTGGGAACCGTCTCTATCTGTTGCGCTGTTTCTTCGTGCTTCTTCTGGTGCTGACCGTCATCGCGTTATCCTTACCGTGCGACTATTCTTCACGCTCTTTTTTTTTTATCGTACCAAGGTTCTCCGCCCTGCTTCCTGGTAATTATCGTATCTTCGTGCTTAAGGTTGTTTTGGTTAGAGCGAAGTTGCAGATTTTTGCTTTGTGCGATTTTTCGCCCCTAAAAAGAAGGAAGTTAGTTTGGGTTGGTTGGACAAATAATTGTATGCCTAAGGCTAATGGTGTCTTGGGAGTGAGGAATTTGAGGACGGTAAATCTGGCATTGTTGGTTAAGTGGATTTGGAGGTACTCGAAAAGCAACAACATCTTTTGGAATAAGATAATGCAAGAGAAGTTTAAGCGAAACAGGAGATTGCCAGTGCCGGATGTTAATTTCACTTCTCAATGCAGAAGTTTGTGAAAGAATGTGGTGAACATGGTACCTATGATCCAAAATACGGTACAGTTTATAGTAAAAGATGTTAACGGTATTATATTTTGGAAGGAGAAATGGTTTGATGGAGATTGCTTGCAAGACATTTTCCTGGAGTTATTTAAGGTAGTGAAAGTTAAAGTTGCCACTGTGGCTGAGATGATTGAAAGCAACGGTTGTCAATGCATTTTCAATAGAGCTTTGAATGCTAATGAACATCTTGAATGGGATCTACTTTGGTGTGATGTTCGTATTCCTAGTCTTGTAGAAAATGGAGATGAGATGTCTATTAAGGAGAACTTTAGTACGGAAAAGTGTCACGAAACTCTAGCCGTACATTACGATTTTTGCAGTTTCACGAAGCATCTTTGGAAAAGCAATATCCGTAATAAGGTCAGTTTTATAATTTGGGATTACTTTCATAATTCTCTTCCAACTAGAGACATGTTAAGGTATATAAGAGTGGATATAGAAAGTGATTTGTGTGCTTTCTGCAATATCGAAAGAGAAACAACAGATCATATATTTTTGCATTGTTCTTATTCTTCTCAGATATGGAGTTATTTCATTAAATATTTTCAGATTTCATGGATAATTCCGGGGTGGAGATGAAGGCAGGCTTATTGTTTGATGAGAATGGTTTATATGGTGGTCAACCGGCTAAACCCTAAGAAGACCTAATCCATATGACCCAAGCCCAGTATGAGCTAGTACCATAAGTCGACCTAGTAACTCCCTACCGAACGCATTTGAACCCAAGGAAACCTTAGTAACTCAAATCAGATGTATGGAAGTTTTGAACCCTATTTTGGGGCATACCCATTAATTTTGGGGCATACATATAGGACAAAAACCCGGGTGCCTATAGTAATTCAAGGGTGGCCCTTATCCTAATGGTTGTTGAGTTACTATAATACCCCTTCCCAGTTTAAATTACATTACTACCCTTCCACTTAATTAAATTCTAATCCTAAACCCATCCCACTAATTAACTCATCCTACTAATTCTAATCTTAAAACCATTACTTAAAAAAAAAAAATTAAAAGTTTTAAAAAACAAAAACCCCTCTCTCTCCCTCTTCTTCTCCAAAATTTTTGAAAAAAACTTCTTTGATTTCGTTGTTGATTGCAGTTCTAAATGGCACCTCGTGTTAAGCGATGCCCTAGAAATACGGTGCCGAATCCTGGTTTATCTTCCGTAGCATCTCAATCTATGGTTTTTGAGAAAGATGGAGATGAAGTGGATACCGGATCGATTGATGTCGGAGAGGGAGAAATAGAGGATGATTCTTTAAAATTACATATAGAAAGGTATTTCCTACAAACCCATTGTTTATTTTTCCATGTTGTGTTGATTTAATGCATGTAATCGATGATTCGTCTAGGTTTTGGTTAGTTTCAGGGTATTTTTCGGCAGAAATTGCCCAGCCGAACTTTTTTTTTTTTTTACAAAGATGAAGAACAGTTCGGCTAAACGTTTGTTATATTTTGAAAATCGTATGCGCTGAACCAGTTAGTTCGGCTCATATTTTTTTGTATAATTTACTGCCGAACTTTATAACCCTTACTTTTGAATACGTTGTTCGGCTCATTGTGATAAATATAGAATGTGCGGAACCTGTCTCTGACAAGGCTAACACTGTTGGGTACATAGTTCGGATGATTTTTATTAAAATCGTATGTGCCGAACTTTAAACTGTTTATGGCGAATAGCTTCCTCTAAAGTTGTCCAGTTATAGGTAAGTTATCAAATTATTTGGTAAATAATATTTATTTAATTTGGAAAACTAATTAATCTTTGTCATTTGGTTTAGGACCCATCCGGGAAAATTCAAAGAGAAGCTTAAAAGGAGAACAATGGAAGTGACTCCTTCTAACTCAAAAACTCCCAAACCTCGAGGTGGTGGCTCAAAGAACTTACATGCAGGAAAAAGGGGAATTGACACGACTTCATCTTTGGCCGTAGAACCAGAGGATCACAATGATGAAGATGTTGGTGAGGAAGGTGAAGAAGAAGAAGAACTAGAACAAGAACAAGTACAAGAGAAAGTTGTTACATCAAGGGAGACAGGTAAGAACATTCCTCATCCGGATAATGTGATACGTCCTCGCAGGGATGGTTTACCCCATGGTCTCCCTGAAGATGGTGGAAGAGTGTTGATTGGCTACAAGGAGTCATGGGCGAAGAGAATTTACGAGACTCCGGATCACAGGGATGCAGTCCGCATACTAAGACACCAAAGTGCCGCATATTTGGATATTTTCAAAGAGGCTCCTGAGGTGGTGGCTTTAGTATAACGCTCTGGTTTATGGCCTGCTATTTTCTATGCACAAGAGGAATTTGATGCAGTTACAAACTCAACCTTTTGTGAGAGATTCTTTCCGGAGACTTACACATTTCATCTCCCCTTTGGAGAGATGTCAATTACTCCAGATGACGCACAGAAGATTAGTGGTCTTAGACCGCATGGGAAAAATGTGTGCTCAACGGTTTATGATATGACTTGGGATGAGTTGTATGTACTTTATGAGGAAACTCTTGGTTGGCCAAAAAAGAAAACAGAATTGGAGTTTGCCTGCGCTGCTAAAAAGGTGAAGTTTGTGGATTCTACCACAAAGAAGTTGAAGAAAATCAAGTTGACCGCTTTGAAAGAGTGTTTTGGAGACACAAAGGAAAAAATTTCAAAGGGGGAGTTGGTTATGGACGAGGTCTGACTAATCGCATGCCGCTACCGCATATCATTGTATACTTTAGGAAGTGTTATATTTCCCGATAACAGTGGGAACAAGGTTAACGCTCAATACCTCCAATTGTTAAGGGATTTGAAAAGCTGCCACAAGTACTCTTGGGGAACCGCGGCCCTTTCTTTCCTATTTGAGAAACTTGGTACCGCGTCTAGGTTAACAAGTACAAACATTGGAGGTTATTTCACAATGCTTCAGGTAAGTATACTCATTCTATTTCCATTTCCAATTTTCAGAAAAAAAACTCGGCTTTAAAGTTTGTTTTTGTTTATGCCGAACCTATTATTGAAACGGTTCGGCTATTTTTGTTTTAACTTACTTTTCCGAACTTTGTTGGTTCGGCGTTTAATGGTTATTCGAATAAGCCGAACTTTATTCTGTTTCTCAAAGTTTTATACCTCCATGATCCAATTCTACTGATCCTAATAAATAAGTTTTGTGTTATGTTTTTTATATTTTTTGTGTAGGTATGGATATATGACCATTTCCCGGATTTGAATTTAGCCAAGGAAGATGACAAATGGGTAGACACATTCCCTACCTCGTGCAAATGGAGTTTCAAGGAAAATAAGAAGAGGAATAAAAAGGAAATCTTGATGGCTTTGAGAGAAAAGTTAGACTCTTTGACTGTTGAAGAAGTTGTATTTCAACCATACAAAAAGGATGAAGAAGATGATGAAGTTGTTGAGGATGAATATATGCCATTGGGGATGTACTATGGGACATTGTTTTATCCCGAAGGCTTTACAGTGTTTGATCCTCGTCGAGTACTCCGTCAATATGGATTTATCCAAACGATTCCGGTGCTAGAGGAATCAAAGTTCAAGTTGTTTCCCAAGGCTACTAAGGGAACAAAGAGTACGAAAAGTTCATGGAATGCCGAATATCATCTCGATCCTACCATTGATTGTTGGAATAGATTGGAGGATAACAAATTAAGTTGGGTTGACTTAGAAGAGTTGCGTGACGATCCTTGTGAAGTTGACCCGTCTTATATAGATTGGTATAACCAAATTTCACATCCTTTAATAATTAATAGGGAAAGTCAAGCTTTGGTAGATGGTAAGAGGGGAAAGCGAACAGAAAATGAAGTCGAGCAGAAGATGAGGAAGAACACAAAGGGCATGGTTGAAGATGTTTCGAAGTCTTACCGAACTATGATATATTGACTGCATACTTTTAAACTTGTTTTCACTATTTTTATATATTGTTGCTTATATTTTTTAACTAAATTTTGATCATATGGCTGGGGGTAACGATGTATTGATGGGTATGAAGAATAAAATTGATTGCAATGTGGATATGGTGGTGGAAGAGCAAGAATATATGTACAGTCGTTGGGATGGAGTACTCAACAAAGGTGAAGGTGCGAGTGGAAGTGGTGCTAAAAAAGGTCAAGGTGGTGGAAGAGGCGGTCGTGCTCAATAGATGAATATGTTCAAATAGAAGAAGTACACTAGGTATTAATGGTTTGGTTTTGAAGGAATGTTTGATTTTAGCACAATTTTATTTACTTGAAGAAAACAATGTTATGTGTTTGGTTTTAGGCACAATGTTTTGATGTTTAACTACAATGTTATGGTTTTATGTTTAAGTGAAATTCTATGCTTTAAGTGCACAACTATCTGCAAGTTACAGTACAAAATTCGGCATATAATTATGTAATACGTATTGGCCGAACCTTATTCTGACATTGCTCAATTTAGTTAGTAAAAAGCTCGGCTTATAAGTGTTTACCTCGTATAAGCCGAACCTTACACTGGGAAACTCCAATAGTAAGTTCGACACTAAGTT
This sequence comes from Papaver bracteatum, assembly GCA_023529315.1. Classification (NCBI taxonomy): domain Eukaryota; kingdom Viridiplantae; phylum Streptophyta; class Magnoliopsida; order Ranunculales; family Papaveraceae; genus Papaver; species Papaver bracteatum. The sequence goes on from JAJJWX010003137.1 coordinate 43,881, forward strand.
GCATTTTAGTATAGAGCCAAACAAATAGCAAAGAACTAGAATTCTCTATAAACTGTTAAATTAATATAGTACCCCTCAGTTGATATAAAAGCAAAAAATTCTCTTTGCGGTCAAAAAGTTCTCTTTCGGTTCTTCTCCTCTTCTCTTTTCAAACCAAGTCAGAGAAAATCGGTTAAAATCATATTTCATCGCCTAAATTGATCGTCGATTTACAAAAATTTGATTGTCGATTAAACACAACTATAAAATGGGTCGTCAAAAACAAAAAGCAACTGGTAGGCGGCCCAAATCTTCTTCTAATCCGTCGATTGAAGACCAACAACCGTTTGAAGTAGTTGAAACTGAAATTTGCAAAGAAGTTCAATCAAGTGAAGAAGAAAGCCCGGAAATGAGGATTAGAAGGTATGTTATACAAACCCAATAATTTAATTTGTTGATTAATGCATTGTATTGTTTTGTTAGATTAGGTTTAATTGAAAAAACCTAGGTTTTATCTGAAATTTTTCGAAACCCAGGGTCAGGTTCGGCACATATAGTGTAAATTTTTAGGTGCCGAACCCTAACTGAAGAACAGTTCGTCTACATAAAATAATTGTCGATCTTTGAGTTTCATTGGTTCGGCTGTGTTAACTGGCGTTCGTATACGCCGAAATGTTCAGTAAGATTATCCTTATTTATGGTTTTGTACTATGTATAGGAACCAAAAGGGTAAAATAAAAAGACGGGAAGATCAACCAGATGTGGAAGATCAACCTGAAGTGCAAAAACAACAACAACAACAACCAGAGAAGCAAGAACCTACACCTTTTGTTGTTGGGTTTCACATTCCTGATGATAATGATGTAATAGATCCAAGACCCGATGGTTTACCAAACGGTCTTCCAGCTGACGGAGGCAAGGTATTGATTGGTTACCGAGAGTCTTGGTCTAATAGGATATATGAGACTCCTGACCATTATAGTGCAGTTAGAGTTTTGATACATCAAAGGGCCGCACATTGGGATTTGTTTAAAGAGGTGCCCGAGGTGATTTCTATAGTGCAAGCCTCTGGTTTATGGCCTGCCATTAAATATGGTCATCAGGAATGTGATAGAGTGACAACCTCTTCCTTTGCCGAGATATTTTCTCCTGAGACTTACACATTTCATCTCCCTTTTGGCGAGATGACAATCACTCATGACGACGCTTTTAAGATTACGGGCCTTAGTGTCACTGGCGAAAGCGTGGATGCAGCGTTTTATAATATGAGTTGGGGTAAGTTGTATAAGTTGACCGAGGAAACTCTAGGTTGGACAAAATCGATAACCGAATTAGAGTTTTGTTGTTCTGTGAAAGATGTTACTTCTACCAATGATGATAAAGGTGCGCCCAACAAGAAAAACAAGAAGTTCAAGTTGTTGAGGTTGAAAACCTATTTTGAGAAAACAGCGGAGAAGGTTAAATCTGGAAAGTTGGTGATGACCGAGGAATTAGTGAAACAAACTGCCACAGCATATATGTTGTACACTCTTGGAAGAGATATCTTTCCAAACACGTCTGGGAACAAGGTGAGTGCTCAATATCTCCAATTTTTCAAGGATGTTCACTCGGTTCACATTTATGCTTGGGGGACAGCGTCACTTGCCTACCTACTCAATCAACACGCACAAGCATCTATTTTGGCAAGTACAAACATTGGAGGAAATTTCACCATGTTTCAGGTAATAATGTTCATTATATTTTATTTTTTTGTTCAAATTATACTTATTTAAATCAAAACTTTGGTTGTTCAGTGCAAAGTTCGGCTCAAAAGTATGCATATATTTTAGCTGATCTTATTGCAGAAATGGTTCAGCAGATTGTTGAAACTTCTTTATATGCCGAACATTAATAATTCAGAGGATATTTTGAGAATTCTTGATTTATTTATGTAGGTGTGGGTATATGACCATTACCCGAACTTGAAATTGGCCAAAGTACATGCTAAATGGGATAAAACCACTCCAACAGAGAATCGATATCTTATGGAAGCCAAGAAAGAAAGAAATGCGAAATATGTGTTTATTAATCTCAGAGAGAAATTAGGCTCTTTGGATGGGAGTGATGTCGTATTTGACCCATATTTGAGAGATGTTCGAGAAGATTATGTTGTTCAAGATCATTTTGTTCCGATAGGTATGTGCTATGGACCTTTATTTTATCCGGGTGGTTATGTAATATATGATCCTCGTCGCGTTCTACGTCAGTTAGGATCTGTCCAAACTCTCCGAGTAGTTAATGATAAGTTCAAGTTGGTGGCATTGGGTAGCACTGGGACTAAAATCACCACCTCTTCGTGGTGACCCAAATATGACCCAGAACCAAACTTACAGTACTGGAGAACGTTGGAGGCCAACAAGTTAAATATGAACCACTTGTATATTTTGGGTGACGGTCCTTCACGCGTTGAGCCAGGCTATATGGATTGGTATAATGAAATTTCGCATCTGCTTATTATCAATAGAGCAAGTCAAGTTGTAGCTGATAGGGAGAAGGAAAAGGTTGCAAAAAAGAAGTCCAAGGCCGTTGATATTCAAAAGGCATACAAAACAATGGTAAGTGATGTCTTCAATTGTTACTTGTTTAAGTTTTACTTCTTAAATATTAAAGTTCTTGTTTAAGTGACATTTACCATCAACTAGGTTGCGGCGGGTAAGGAGTTATTGAGAAATTTGAAGAAAAGAATTTCTTGCAAAACTAAGATGACGGTGGAGGAGCAAAAGGATTGGTACAACCAGTGGGATGCAGTCATAAATAAAGGGAAAGGACCCAATAAACCACAAAAAAGGCCGACGAGCAAGAGGCCACAACAAGAAGGTGAAGGCTCAATTCAAGCTGGTAGGTGCAGGATAACCGGTGAAGAGGACAAGAATATACATCCTAAAGGGAAAATAGGCCGTGGTGACTGAACTATAAGTAAGGATGTGTCGTGTAGTACACTTAGTTTGTTATATTTTGTTATGAGACGTTAAGAACAGTTTATTTGTTATGGGTTGTGAAATACACTTGTTTGGTACCTTAAATCACATGTATCTTTGGTTCGAATGTATTTTGTTCGGCGCATTATATCATACACGTATTAGCCGAACCTCTAAATCAAGAGGTTCGGCTATAAAATCAATAGTTAAAATGAGCCGAACATTACACTGTGTTCTGAAAAAAAAAAAGATCTGTTGTGGCTTTTACTATATATATGGTATTTCTATTCATAGCATTGGGTCTGCTTAACTCATTGTTTCCGTCTATACTAATTCATGGAACCGTTTACCGTAGAAGATGATAAGTTGCTTGTTAGAGGTTTCATTCGCAGTTATCGTATTTATGGTGAGAATTATTCGATGTTTTGGAAAAAGGTAAAAGAATTCCATTTTCGGTTAGATGGAAATCTTAAACATCGTACGCGTTCGCAATTAGCCGAAAGATTCCGACAAATCCGTTATACGATGAAAGATTACATCAGAGTATTAGGATGGGTTAATCAATATCATCCCAGGGAAACTAATGAAGAAAAAGTGAGTAATCCAAAATCTTAGTGTTCCATTATAGAGTTGTTTAGTTTTCTTAGCTTAAAACTAACCTTACATTCCATTTTATTTAGGAAGATATAATTCAAAGGCTTTGGGCTATACGCCATGGAGGAAGAAGATACGAGATCGGAATATGTTATAGGTGGCTGAAGAGAAGAATTCCAAGATTTATTAGAGACCTTTGCGCTGAGATACACTAGATTGTCGAAATATTTTAAGGTTCGGCTTTTCAATGAAAATGTATGTCTGCCGAACCCTTAGTGTTATTTAAAATTTGAAAAGTAGCCATTAGAGATGCTACTTTATGTTTAGTTCGGTTTGTAATATGAATGTCGTATCAACCGAACTAAATAGGTTTAGACAACATTTGAAAATATAGCCGTTACAAATAGTACAATCCGTCACTCATATATATATCCATATATGATATCTCATTATGAAAGCACAAAATGGCAGCGTGTAGTCCTAAGTATACTCTAGAAGAAGATTTATCTCTTTGCAAACATTACGTAACTTACTATCCCGAGAAGGGTTCCGAGCGACGAGTAAAGGGATTAATGAGTATGTACTTCTTGGTCAGAATTCATGAAGTATTCACCAATGAAACAGGTAATCCAAACAACCGGGATAGCGCTTCCATGTTTTGTCGAATCGAAACAATTAAAAATAAAGTTAGGGACTTCATAGCTATGGTTCGGATTGTGAACCGATATCGACTTAAAGGTGAAACAAATGATGAGGTTGTTGTTCGAGCTCTAGAGGAATGGCGAAGATGGAAAGGAAAAATTTTCAAATACCAAGCTCACTACAACATCCTTAGGAAGTTTGTCATAACTCGTTTTGGTTATTAAATCCTTGTCATTTTTACTTTATAATGGTTAGTGATTTTGTAATGGTTATTTGTAATGCTGATTTTATAATTTCAAACAACTGCGGAATCAACATAAGCTGTTTAATTTGTGTAAGTAAATTATATATAAGTCGAACTTTGAGGATCGGCTTATATTGAATATTTGAATCGCCGAACCTTGCTTTGTGTCTTTGAACTTTTATCAGAAGAAAAGTTCGGCACACTCAATTCTAAATATTTAAGCCGAACCAATAACAGATGAAATGTTTTCAGGATCGGCATATTATTGAATCATTATAGTAATCCGAACCTGTCACTGTGTGATGGAATACAAAGCAACACTAAAGTTCGGCACACACAAATCGTCACCTGTAAGCCGAACCTAAACTGAAAGATCTTTTTCTTCAAATCTTTGCACTAAAAACCAAGTTAAAAAACCACAAAACATATTCAATTCATAAGATGCACTTTAGGATACATTATGTAGTATTCATAATCTCATATCAACCTACGCATCCGAAAAAAACAAAATGTAAAACAATTATATATATTATGACAAGTACTAGGGTGATCCTAACATTACAACATCTTCTTCGCCATCTTCAGAAAGATCTTCTTCATTATCCTCAAATACATCTTCTTCATCCTCATCATCCATTACAAACAGTAGTCAGGGTGGAAGAGGTGGATGCAAACTTCTCCAAATCTCCATCTCCGTAGCGTAATTTTCACACCAATCCATCGGGTAATTTTCTTCAAAAACAGGCCAAAAGGCTTAAGGAGAAAAATATTATTAAGATATTTAATGGAGGTATTAGGCAACCTGGTCTAAGCTTAAGACCGATATAATGGCAAACTTGAACAAATGCAATGACAAGTCTTCTATCTTTGACACTCTCATTGCAAGGCTTTGTTGGCGGCGCGTAGGTGGAACAACTTCCGGCCCTCGAAAAAGAATGAACAACACAATTAAAGGTCTCCGCGATTAAAAACCCACATATCGGCATTTGCATCCAATGATCACGTGTGATGACGACATCCCCATGTAAACGCCGTTCAAAACTAACGAACTCTTGTGCGACCCCGTGGTCTCCGCTACCTCGCATCATTGACTTGTAGAAGTCCCTATTTCGGCGTAGAGTTTGTAACAATCTTTGACGAATATAATTTACTTCATATCTAGTTTGTAACAATCTTTTGTGGGTGGCCTACCTTTTTGTGGCCCCTTTTCCGGTTCTAATATACCTTTTTGGGTGTGAGGATAGAGGATTGGCATCATGTTTTCCCATAAGATTCGTTTATGAGGTCGCAACATCCCACGATACATTTCGGCCAACCTTTTTCAATAAGGTGTGTCCCAAATCTCTACATCATCGTCCTCGTCGGGCATAGGATCACTACTCAATTGTTCCCAATGAGGATCAATAGCCTCAAAAGGTATCCTACAATCCTTGTACCGAAGTAGTTCATGCCGACACAGAAGTCCCATGCTTTCCCTCATTTTACAAACACACTCTTCTTGGGAGTTAGCGTCCATTTTGTCCATCAAATCCACTTCCTTCATTATAAGTTCAATGCACAAATGAGAAACCATATGGGTTAGTCTCCGGAGCCACTTATCATCCGGGAATTCACCATGCTTCATCATTACACTTTTTTCAAATAACGCTCTAATTCTTATAATGTCACTCATGAAATAGTCTTCCATTGCGTCAAAAACCGTTACGAACGTATCCACACACCAAAATAGATTCTTCTTCAAACGATAGTGAGCTGACTCTACCATACTTGTAGCTTGGTTGTCGAAGTGCTTGTGGTTGTTTTTAAATGCAGTAACAAATCTATGTGCGTTCGTATCCAAGAATTGCTTCCGTAAATATATAATGATTTCCGGGTATTTGACTCCCCAATTCGCAATGATCTTTGCAACATTTTCTTCAAACACTTCTTCGGTGATGGACCAACTCAAAGCTTCCCAATCATTGTGGAAACATGCCCACATCCTTTAATTAGTCTCATATGCTTCCTTGAATTCTTTGTTCTTAACCTCTCGTTCTCCATCCGGTAATGTAACAATCTACTCTAGCTATTTCAACTTGAGCGGTTGGATTATCCCTTGTCATTTCTTCCTAACATTATTCCATACATGAAAGGTACAGAGAAAGTTTTGCGCGTTCGGAAATACCTTCCTTATAGAAAACATCAATGTCGCCTCTTGGTTGGTTACCATGACCTTTGGAAGAGCATCCTCCCGGAAGATTAACTTCACTTGTTCCAATGCCCACACGTAGATTTCTTTCAACTCATCATGCAAAAAAAAAAAAGCAACGGTGAAAGGTGACTTGGTTGACTATAACCAACAACATTCATCAAGGGAATCTCATACTTATTGGTCTTGTAAGTGCAATCCAATATGAGAACTTGTGGGAAGCATAAAGCCAACTTTACGCATTCCGGATGGGCAATAAAAAGGTCCGTCACATGGCCGAATTCATCCAATTTTTTTTTGCAAGCATAGTTCTTCTTTTGCGTCAACCACAATAATTATTGCATCACCAACTTACCTTGCAAACCCTTTCTTCTCAAAATACTTCTCGCGTTATAGATTTGTTGCAATGTAGTCTTGTTATTCTTATCATCCTCCTTCAACTTCCTAAGAATTTTAGAGGGAGCCATACGTGCTCGTGTCATTTTATCTACCTCCGCATATTCATGAGGTTTGAGTCTTCCGACTCTATGATATCCATGAATATCCTTTGGACATGGGTGGTTATGACGGCAATCCATATCTTTATTCATTGTGAAAATTTCTTCATCTTCGTTCCAATTCATGACGATCTTGAAAGGACAATTTATCTTCCTTGTTTTAGTCTTATATTTTTTCCCGGTCTTCCCAACATATGGCTTACCTTTTTTCTTCTTGCTTACTTTCTTCCCACCCCTCTCACAAACTATCTCCACCCGCTTATTTCGGCTTTGTCTACCTTTAACTAGGACGCAATTGATTTTCCAAGCATGTTCCTCAACCCATTTAACAACTTCTTCTTTGGTTTTCCACGTCTACATATCCACAAGTACAAAACTTTAGTTTTATTAATTATTTTTCATAAAACATAAACTACGTTTGTTACCTACCAAGTCAGTTCGGAAGTGATCTCTAGTATCTTCATGAATGACATCAATAGGCGGTGGTTGATCCTCCATAGTTTCCATTTTAGCAACGATCTACAACAATATCGCACAGGTTTTGGGTAAGGTTCGGCTAACACGCTCAACTATATGAAAGCCGAACTTAAGGTTCGGCTTATTCGTGTTTCACTTACAAAGCCGAACTACATGTCATTCGTGGATTCGGCCAATTTGGGACTAATATAATAAGCCGAACCATAACACTTGAAGTTTCTAAAAATTTCTAAAAACAAAAATTATTGTTCGGCTGTATAACTTGTAAGACGAACATTACACTATAAGTCGTATATTTTTTAAGATATGGTTCGTCTTAAAGTTCGACCTCGTAATTGAGCCGAACCATGAAAATTTTGTGGCGTGAAAATAATTGAATGACAGTTCGGCATACATATTTCTCAAACTAATAAGCCGAACTGTTCTTGGTTACAATGGTTCGGCACACTAGTGTCTGCCGAACCTTGCTCTATTCTTGTGAACCGGTTGCAAAAATTCAATCTTTTGGTGAATTCAAGCTACAAAACGGACATTAAACAACTTGTACAACCATACCTGTGTATTATTAGCATTGGGTTCCTCATCTATGTACTCATCTTCTGGATTTGGCTCCATAAAGGAATCATCTTGAGCTTGAGAAAAAAGTTGAGTTTGGGTAAAATCATTTTCATAATCCAACAAATAAGCCATTTCCGGATCTCCATCGTAATTCATAAGTATTTTCTTAGCTTTACGTGATGAAGATTCACCTTCCTCACTCGAATTTGTATCACACATCTCTTAAAGATCACAATTTTTTTTTTTTTTTTTTGGTTTTTCCCTCCTCTCCTTCTTCTTTCCTCCTTCTTCTATTTCTAAAATTAATCACTAACTAACTATCTTTAAACATAAAATTATTATCATAAACTAACACTAAACTAATTCTAACCATTAACAATTAATTAATTTTAATTATCACTAATTAAACACTAATCAAATGAGGGGTATTTTAGCATTTTTGAAAATTGGAGGATAAGGGCCACCTTGAAATACGGCACCCGGGTTTTTTCCCTATATGTATGCCCCAAAATTATTGGGTATGCCCCAAAATAGCGTTCTTTTTTTGTGGAAAATACCAAATGTTGTGGTTCAGGCTTTGGGTGATTTGTATTCCCCATCTGAAGTGATCAAATGTGTACATATTGGCCCACTATGTTTTCAGAATAGACCAATAAATAAGCTATATAACCATGGCTGCAAGTATAGCAACTGTTTGTAACCGTAGTGTCATCCAAAACAGTTGGAAAAATGACGGATTAAGAGCTATACTACATAACTCATATATACTGAAACCTGTAACAATCTTGTAACCATAAATGATCCTCAAAGTGAGAATCATAGAAGAAGTGAAGAACAAATGGAGGAATGAGTGAATGCAGGCAACTGCAGTGGACGATATATCAAGGTCTGTGTCTACCTTGTCCCACCAAAGACTTCATTTTGATTATTCTGCTAAACCACAAAAAAATGAACAATGACTTACAAAAAAAAAATAAAAAAAATGGTGATTCTAATTGGTTTCATTTTGAGTACTATGGTTTGCGAGATTATTTTTTGTGTAAAACTAGATTTAATCATTTTGTTTTATTTTTTGTGTAAAACTAGATTATTTTTCGTGTAAAATGGAGATATAAATACTTTTTCAAAATAAAATAAAATGGAAATGAGTTGTCTTCGTTTAAGAATAAAATTGAGCTCCTTAATTTTGACTTTATGCCTTGATACATTGGGGATCCAAAAATTCACACGACAACATAGAAGTGGTGCAATGTCCCATTCACAAATTTTGTCCACAAATGAATTATTTGAGAAACAATGAGGATGCAATGTCCCACCATTGAATTTTCCACTAAATGTATGTAAAAGAAGGCAACTGCACTGGGCAGGATCACCGTATGTGTCTATTTCTTTGTCCCATCAAAGACTTGTTTTTCTTTCATCAACTTTAGAGTCATCCATGCACAACCACAATTTTTTGGAAATTATTTTGCTCTTAGATCTTGAAGCATTTTTCTTTCATCCGTTGGATGGAAGAAATGTGATGTCAGCAGAAGACAAAAAACATGCAATGACGTCACATTCACATGATCTAATGGTTAGAATCGCTGCTAGAGCAAACTCGTTCCCCAATTTTTTTTATCGATGGCTAACATTAAATTGAGTCAATGGTAAAAAAATGCTTATTAATTCTGATAGCTAGGAGTATATTTTATTTTGTTTTTTGTGTGGTTTGCCTGATTCTTGCTTGTATAAGGAATGCATACAATAAGAAACAACTAATGGCTTTTTCTTTGTGTTTTGTCATGTGCAGTAAACCCCATCATAGAATTTCCCCGGATACAATTTCTTCTGGTGGATTCTCTAACTGGAGATCAAACTGTTATTTATGGATGACTAACATTAAACTGTTATATCAAGGGGTGACCAAAATTCAAACATGATATGAATGAGATAAATTGGTCTTCGGTTATATTAGATTCCACATCAAAATACTAAAATAAATCAATTTGAGGATACGATACAACAACTTTTTAAAAAAAAATTGAAGGGAGGATAGGCTTTTAAAAAACCCATAATGTATTAAATGGTGTTGAAACTTTTTCAAAATACAACCATCGTATATAATAATTGATCAAAAAGATAAATGATGTAAGTGTAACCTCAAATAAAGTTTGTATGATTTCTATAATACGAAAAGTAGCTAAAATATTCTGGTGTGGACTTTCGTATACGTTTCTTCTTTTTCTTCGAGCCACCAACGACTTCAGTATATGGGTCTTCTTTTTCTTCGAGCCACCAACCATTGCCGTTTCGTTTTTATTTATTCAATGAGAAAGATAAACCTTATTGTAATTGCTTTCCTGATTTTTTCCTGATTACTAAAGGATGGATGCAATAAGAAATAATTCATGGATTTTTCTCTGTGTTGTATGTTTTAGTTTTGCCATGTGCAGTGAACCCCATCATATAATTGCTGCGGATACAATTTCTTCTGGTGATTCTCTAACTGGAAATCAAACTATTATATCAAAAGGTGATAGATTTGTATTGGGTTTCTTCAGACCAGGTACGTCTCCGAATTACTATATAGGTATTTGGTACTCTTACAATAGAGTCTCAGTTCAAACTGTTGTCTGGGTTGCTAACAGAGATGCACCTATTCTTGATCCATCTTCTTCAATGTTAACACTTTTAGATGGGAACTTAGTTTTACTTGGTGGTTTTAGCAATACGCCAATTTGGTCTACTAATTTAGCGTCAAGGACTCTGAATACAACTCAAGTAGTTCTTGGCGACGACGGAAATCTTGTTTTAAGAGATGGGTAGAATCCATCAGTTGTAATTTGGCAGAGTTTTGATTATCCAGCATATACTTGGTTACCTGGTGGAAAAATTGGGTTTAATAAAAAAACTAACCAAAGCCAAAACGCTTACTTCATGGAGAAGTCGAGAAGATCCAGCCATGGGACTTTACAGCTTTGAATCAGGGCCAAGTGGAACAAGCCAGTATGCTTTATACTGGAACAACTCTATAATATATTGGAACAGTGGTGAGTGGCATGAAAAATCAAAAATTTTTGTTTCGGCTCCTGAGATGAGATTAAATTACATTTTTAATTATAGTTGCGTTTCAAATGTAAATGAGAGTTATTTTACTTATTCACTTTACAACAATTCTATTATTTCTAGACTTGTTATGGATTTTACTGGACGAATCCAGCAACTTACATGGTCACAGACTACGCAAAGGTGGGATTTGTTTTGGTCTGTACCCAAACGACTATGTGAGGCTTTTGGTAATTGTGGACCTTTTGGCTACTGCAACCTGGATACTTGGAGTTGTGAGTGTTTTCCGGGTTTCGTCCCACGATCTCCTCCGGATTGGAGTCTCCAGGATTCAGCTGGCGGGTGTGTTAGGAGCACGCCGTTACAATGTGGGAGTAAAGATACTTTCTCACCAGTGCCAGTATCAAATTTGCCTATCCCCCGGTTTGATCAACGAATGCTTACCGCTGAAATATGCAAGTCAGCTTGCAAGGATACATGTTCTTGTTATGCTTACGCTTTTGACTATGGGTGTCAATTGTGGGAGGATGGAGGTACAATAAATTTCAATAATATTACATCATCTCGCACTCCACAACTTTTCTATCTCAGACGTGCAGCTACCAAAATCTACAGTCTCTCACCTGTCTCTAGCAGTCTCGAACCCGTTTCTACATTTGAAGGTAAGTAATATGCATGATGTCTCCCTACATTGATTGATATAAAGCAAATAAAGCGAATTATTATGATGTAGTCTCCCTGCATCTCAGACTTAAAAACTTATATTATGATGTCTTACCATGTATGCCTATGTGAATTTGTGCTTACTACGTCTTCAAAATTTCCAGTCAGAAAGTCCGTAGTTTGGAAGATCGTCGTACCTGTTTTTATTTTGGTGGGAGTCGCTGGATACATTTATCTGTTCAAGAGAAATAAGGCTAATAGAAGAGGTGAACATACCTTTTCTTTTCTTTTGGCAGGGGCTACTGAATCGTGTTAAGACGACACTGATAATGTTGTATTCACGACTGTTCCCAAGCTTAGTTGTATTTACGGATTAGGTTGTCTAATCATCTCTTCATTTTTTTCCTTCCTTCATGAATACCCAGGAAGTTTGAAAGGACTCCACGGCGTGCTGACTGATTTGTTGAAATTCAATCCTACATACAACGGCATTCCAATTACAAACATGTTTGATGATGGTAAAACAAAAGGAGAAACACATGACTTGCAAATATTTAACTTTGCTTGTTTAGCCAATGCTACAAACAACTTTAGATTCAAAAATAAGTTGGGAGAAGGAGGTTTTGGGCCAGTTTACAAGGTAATTTTACGTGTGCTTTACTATTATAACAAAAGTGATTATTGTACATTCTTAATTACTATATCCCCATTGGAGTATGGTTTTTCAGGGTAAACTACAAAACGAGCAGGAGATAGCAGTGAAAAGATTGTCTAAAAGCTCTGGGCAGGGGATTGAAGAGTTCAAGAATGAAGTTTTATTGATCTCAAAACTTCAACAACGTAACCTTGTAAAATTGTTGGGTTGCTGCGTTGAAGGAGAAGAATACATGTTAATCTATGAGTACATGTCCAAGGGAAGCCTGGATGCATTTCTATTTGGTTTGTTTCTATTCTATTTTTCTATCATATCTTCTTGAGGCTGCAAGTGCAGGCCTTGCATGTGAAATATGCTGAAAATTTCTTTCAATTTAGCTCTATCCTTCAAATATTTTTACATCTCATCACGAATCAACTTTCTACTGCTGCCAAAGTAAGGATGTTTGTGTTTATGGTAGATCCAACGAAGAAAGCACAGCTAGATTGGGATAAACGCTTCAATATTATTGGAGGGATTGCTCATGGTCTTCTTTACCTTCACCGCGATTCGCGTTTAAGAGTTATTCATAGAGATCTTAAAGTCAGTAACATTTTATTAGATGAATACATGAACCCAAAGATATCAGACTTTGGAATGGCACGGATATTTGGTGGTGACCAAGCTATAGCTTATACTAACAAGGTCGTTGGTACATTGTGAGTTCCATGTTTTCTTATTCTTGTTCTTAAATTTGAACAACTCGATTTCCTTTATATTTTCTAACGTTCTTCACAATCAAATGTAGTGGTTACATGTCTCCGGAGTATATCACGAAAGGCACATTTTCAGAAAAGTCAGATGTCTTTAGTTTCGGAGTGTTGATACTAGAAATTGTTAGCAGTAAGAGTAATAACAACTTTGATAACCCTGAACAACCCTTAGACAACCTTCTGCTTCATGTAAGTATTTACTAATTAGTATATTAGTGCGTTATGGGTTATTAGTTTATATAAGTTGAAATTTGTGTTTCAGACTTGGAGACTTTGGAGTGAAGGCAAATGGTCAGAGGTAGTTGACGAGGGTTTGGGTGATTTATATTGTCCAATTGAAGTGATGAAATGTGTACATATTGGTTTGTTATGTGTTCAGAATGGAGCAATTGATAGGCCAACCATGGCTGAAGTGGATTTCATGCTCACCGGTGAAACTGATCGTCCAATTCCGAAAGAACCTCCATATACATTCACAACATCATCAGATAAGCCAAGATTCTCAAATAACAATGTCACTTTAAGTTCGGTTGAAGGTCGATAGGATGACAGATTTGTTGTTCAAACCTTGGAATATACTAGGTAACAACCGCAAAATTGTTACTTTGGTTGCACACCATATTTTGACATCCAACCAGACTAGTAATTAACTTAATAATGAAACCAAGGTAGTCAGTAAACTAATGGATACATTCAACACCTGTACCTCTCTATTAATGAATGATGTTAATTTGGTGTTTAGTTATTGGATAATTTGCAAAACATTGTCAAGTGTATATTCTTAAAATCCTATTCACCTTGACCTGGATTTTCAGACAACCTCTTCACAGCTATTTATTGTCTAGCTATGAGTGTACCCTGAGTGACAACCACAAGATCAAAAGATATGAATTGTAGAGCCAGGCAAGGATATAAAATGATGTTGCAGTATCCTAATTTGTTTACACACTCATCACAATCCTGGGATTAATAGCCCAGAGTACAAAGATTTGGTTGGTAAAAAGTATACGATTTACGTGTCTGCCATTAATTAAAAATATCTTAGTCATTCTGTCAAGGTCGAATGCACGATTTGATGGCTCCTCAATGTATTAATCTTTCTTTAGAAGTAGATAAATCAAATGTTCGGGGGAGACTGATACCCAACATTAGCTCAACCTGTTGTAAGGGTTACTAACTCCCTAAATTAGTCTTTTGAGTGCATTTTTTTAACTTACAAAAAAAAAAAAAAAAAAAAAGTCGAATGCACCATGATATCAAGGCATCTTATATTCTCTATATAAAAACAGAGTTTTTTCGAGAGCTCTCATTATCAGGAGTTTGTGGTTGATTCTGACCCCACCATAAAAAAAATCAGCCAATAAAATTTGAGGAGAGTCTTTGATTCTAGCCAATCACATTCAATAAAAAACATTACTTAAATAACCAAATAATGAGAGATCTTATCATATTACCAAATAAATTTAAAAAGCATCGATTGAAAATCCTAATTAATTTCAAAAACTAAAATCCAATAATAAATAAATTAAACTATTGATCATGATTTCATCACGAAATTAAATCAGATTAAACATCTAAAAGAAAAGTTCCTAATGTCCAATGCCCTATTACACTTCTAACAATTGAACTAATCCAAATTACAATCCCAAATCCCAAATAAATAAATTAATCCTAATTATAATTACGGTAAACTTTTCAAACTCCGGTTAAGGTGTTGTCGGTGATTCAAATTCAAATTCAAATTCAAATTCAAATTCAAAACCAAAATATATGTTATTGTAGCTGCTTACCTGTGAATTGAAGCGTGTTTCCTGTTCCCCAGTAATAATCATGTCAAAAAGTCGAAATACAAAGTCATTAATACAAATTTCTGGAGGTAGTAAAACATGCTACTGAACGAAATTTTGAGAACAAAGACAAGAAGAAACATCAATCGTGCTAGGTGAACAACTGAGTAACAGCGGATTTTGATGTGGCAGTTGACGTAGCAGAAAAGATTAATGACTCATCATAGCCCCATCATCAAAAAAAAAAAAAGAAAAAAAAAAAGTTCAGAAGAATATGATATTGTTCCTCCGATATTGTTTCCCTTAAAAATCTTTTGTTATATTTCCAAGGAACTAGGTAGTTTTTTAAGATGTCAAGTATGATCTTGTAATATTTGTGACTGATTTATGAACTAAAATCAAACGTCTAACACAATATTATATACATGTTAATGTTGGACCGAATGGCCAATCGGCCTAATGGTAGATAACCATGGTGTTGACGGACAAAGCCGGCTGATAATGTCAAGCCTCACACCATCGGGTAAAATACCACGAATACTGTTAACACTCTTTGCATACACCACTTGCATTGTTTTTTACTAGTATATTATATATACATATAACACTTGCATTATGTTTGTAAATTCATATAGCATATGCATACAGTTATAGAAGTGGTACAATCTATACACAGTTTGGATGGTAATGATTTAGTCAAGAGATGCTACCAAGTCAGTAGACATGGGACTTGATTTGGGTGCATCAAGTGAATGTGGGAAAGATTTGGTCCAATCCTCCAACGGGCAAAACCCATTCACTATAACGTTACATTTAGCGGTGGACTGGTCGGGGTGGTTTTTGGTTTTATCAATTCTTTCTGTAATGAGAGAAGTAATAGGAGCGAGATGGGAACGTGTGAAGTTTCCATCACTATAAATACATACTCCTAAGAAACCAACTGATCCATGCTTTACACAAAGAACCGATTGGTCCATCTCTAATAAAAACTCTTTCTTAATCTCCTTTCTCTGAGTTTTGCTTTTTACTGTATTTTTTCCATATCAATAGTGAAAGACCAACATTGGTATCATGAGCAGGTCTAGTTAGGAGAGATTGAGTGCAATCAATATCATATATTTAACTATACTGTGTGAGAGTACAACTTTCAAGGGAATCACGATAAAGCAATTGAATATTGCTTTGAGAGAAACGTACAAGCCAGAAGAAGTGAAAGAGAATTATTTTCAAGAGTTAACACTGTTCACGGAAGTGAGTCAACATATTAATCGGTCCCACTTATTCATTTCCATCGCAACAAGGTCGCTAATCAATTGGAGTGCGGCATACAGTAAGCTTTTATGTTTGGGTTTATCTCGTATTTATTCACCAAACCGAGGTCAGTAACCAATATTTTTATTATCATTATTTTTGATTCACCAATTACTGTTAATAATTACCTATGGCATCCAAAGCTGTGAGTCATGAACTTAGCAAAACCGAGGGCTTGAATGGTTCTAATTTTTCTACTTGGAAACGACGTATTAGGCATATACTGTTTCAAGAAAAGGTAGAATATGTAATTGATGTTCCCACCCTTGATGATCCTGTTAATCCCACTCCCGCTGTTAGACGTAGTTATGAACGTTTTTTGGAAGATGATAAAATAGCTAGATCAACCATGTTAACCTTTATGGATCCGGATTTAGAAATTATCTATGAAGGTTATCAAACATCAAAAGCTATGTTTGAGGCCGTCACTCAATCCTATGGGGGACAGTCGGAGACATATATACAGTTGTTGATTGAGAAGTTTAATACTACCCGTATGAAAGAAAATGAGTCTGTCATTGATCATTGTAGCCGTATGACTGTGATTGCAAAAGAACTAGCTGCTGCAGGAAACCCCATACCTGATAGGATGAAAGACTCCACTCGGTTGCATAGTCTTCCTCGTTCATGGGAATCTGTAGTGGTAGCTCTTAATATGTCTGGTAGAGTTGTTAATATGATTACTTTGCCTATGTTGCTGGGTGTTGAAGCTCAACGTCGTGAAAAAAGAGGTGAATCATCTCAATCTCATGTCATTGAAGAAGTAGCCAAACCAAACAAGAACAAGAATTCTGGACCCAATAAGAAGCCTTTTAAGAAAAACTTTAACAAGAAGAAGAATTCTAATGCAAAGAATATTACTTGTTATCTTTATAAGTGAAGAAAGGCCATTACCAATCCAACTGCCCAGAAAAGAATAACAACTCTAAGTCTAGTGGTAGTGGGTCTAAGGATATTGTTTGTGTTGTCTCAGAATCTCTTTTAGCTGATTGTGATACAGATGCATGGTGGATCGATTCAGCTTCATCAAGACATGTGACAAAATCTAGGGACTGTTTTGTTAACATTAAGGAGATCAAAACCGGCGAACACAGAGTTTATATGGGTAATAATACTTATTGCGATGTCTTAGGCATCGGAACTGTGAGATTGTCTTTTCCTGGTCAAAATAACTTAGTCCTTATTGATGTATTGTTCGCTCCTATTATGAGGCGTAACTTGGTGTCTGTACCGTGTCTTGATGATAAGGGTTTTGAGGTTAGAATTCGATCCGGAAAAGTGTCTATAGGTAAGCATGGTAGAATTTTATTTTGGGGAACTAAAGTTGATGGTCTGTATCGCTTGAACCAGAAATCTTCTGATTTTAATAAAGTTGTTAATTCTTCTGCTTATTCCTATCAGTGTTCTAATTCTCTTGATTTTTCTGATTCTCTTATGTGGCATATGAGATTGGGTCATGTTAATAAAGATAAACTATCTCCCATGTCTAGCAGTGGTTTAGTTCCTAAAATTAAAATTGATTTTAACATATGTGAACCATGTGTAATGGGTAAAATGTCTAGGAAACCTTTTGGTAAAGCTATTAGATCAAATGATTTGTTAGATATCATTCACAGTGATATATGTGGTCCTTTGAATGTTAAAACTCATAGAGGTATGACATATTTTATTACATTTACCGACGACTATTCTCGTTTTGGTTATGTTTATTTGTTGTATAAGAAATCTGATGCTTTGGATATTTTTATCGCATATAAAAATGAAGTAGAAAATCAGCTAGGCAGAAAAATTAAAGTTCTTCGTAGGGTGGAGGTGGTGAATATAATTCTGAAATTTTTGGTTACTTTTGTAAGAACCATGGTATTATTCATCAATTTACTATGCCTGATACGCCACAACAAAATGGTGTGGCTGAACGTAGAAATCGAACTCTTCTTGATATGACTAGGAGCATGCTTAGTCATTCAAAATTAGGTACTCATTTTTGGGGTGAAGCTTTGTCTACTGTTGTTTACATTTTGAATAGATTGCCATCTAAATATGTGACTAACACACCTTATGAATTGTGAAGTGGTAGAAAACCTGACTTAAGTCATTTTAGAATTTGGGGAGCAAATGCACATGTTAGAGTGTTAGACAAAAACAGATCTAAATTAGAACCTAAGACTATTAAATGCATTTTTATTGGTTATGCTGATCATTCTAAAGGTTATAGATTTGTTGTTCACCATGCTGATGGATCTATAGGTGTAATTGAAAGTAGAGATGCATATTTCATTGAAGAAAACTTTGAACCAATGTCTAATAATTGTATGGTTGATTTGTTTGAAATTCTTAAAGATAAGACACCTTCTTTAGACAATGAAAATTTGATTCAGTCTCCTCCGGTGCATGATACAATTACTAAGATTGTTAGAAGTAGGAATCCACCTTCTTATTTGAAAGATTATGCTGTTGTTTTGGATGAGAATGAATTTTCTGATGATGAATCTTTTTCTTGTGATGATGACACATCTGATGTTAATCCTTTAAACTTTAAACAAGCTATGAAATTGCCTAATGCTCATAAATGGAAATATGCTACAGATGAAGAAATAAAATCAATTAATGAAAATGATGTATGGCAGTTTGTTGATTTACCTGAAAACAAGAATGTTATAGGTTGTAAATGGATTTTGAAAAAGAAGTTTAAGGCTGATGGGTCACTAGACAAATATAAGGCTAGACTAGTAGAGAAAGGCTTCACACAAGAAAAGGAAATAGATTATTCAGAAACATATTCTCCTGTAGCTAAATTTACATCCATAAGAATCTTGTTAGTTATTGCTGCTCACTTAGATTTAGAAATACACCAAATGGATGTTAAGACATCATTCATAAATGTAGACTTAGAAGAAGACATATACATGGAGCAACCTGAAGGTTACATAGATGAAAATAATAGAGATAAAGTTTATAAGTTTAACAAATCTCTTTATGGGCTGAAAAAGTCATCTCGTCAATGGTATTTAACTTTTCATGATGCTGTCACTAATTATGGCTTTGTAGCTAATGCTTATGATCCTTGTATCTATGTTTTGAACAATGAGAGTACTTTTGTTATGCTATCTCTTTATGTTGATGATATGTTACTGTTAGGTAATGATTTGAATTTGATTGTAAAAATTAAAACTTGGCTTAAATCTCATTTTGAGATGAAAGATATGGGTGAAGCAAGTTTTATATTAGGCATCAAGATAACTAGATATAGATTTCATAAGACAATTCAATTGTCTCAAGAATCATACTTAGATAGTGTTCTAAAGAAATATAAAATGGAACATTGTGGTCATGTTGATACACCCATCTGTAGAGGAACCAAATTATCTAAGAAAATGGCCCCTACAAATGAAAAAGAAAGAATTGAAATGAATTCAAAACCATATGCACATGTAGTTGGAAGTTTAATGTATGCCATGTTGTGTACCTGACCTGATTTGAGTTTTGTCATAGGATTGGTAAGTAGATTTCAAAGTAATCCCGGTATCGCTCACTAGATAGCAGTAAAACGTATATTGCGGTATATCCAGAAGACAAAGGGATATAAATTGACTTACCATACTAACTCTTTACTTGTTCAAGGGTACAGTGATGCATATTTTTCAGGAGACGTAGACGTATTAAAGTCTACCAGTGGGTACGTATTTACCCTAGAAGGTGCTGAAATATCATGGTCCAACAAGAAACAATCATGTGTCGAAGTCTACAATGGAAGCTGAGTATATTGCTTGTAACCATGCATCCAACGACGCTATATGGATCAAAGGTTTCTTGTTTAATTTGAAATTAATTCCTGATAAACTAATTAACATTTTTTGTGATAATCAAGCAGCATTATGCACCATTGCCAATGGTGAGATCAGTGGTGATCCGGTAAATAAGCATATTGAGAGAAAATATTGCTATGTGCTTGACATTTTGAAGAAGAAGAAAATAACAGTGAGTTATTTGAGAACAGAGGATATGATTGCTGATACTTTGACGAAAGATATAGCTATAAAAGATTTCAAAAGACATGTTATCTCCATGGGTCTTATTGAAGACTTGCCGAATGGGCAAGTGGGATATGTTGGACCGAATGGCCAATTGGCCTAACGGTAGATAACCATGGTGTTGACGGACAAAGCCGGATGATAATGTCAAGCCTCACACCATCGGGTAAAATACCACGAATACTGTTGACACTCTTTGCATACACCACTTGCATTGTTTTTTACTAGTATATTATATATACATATAATACTTGCATTATGTTTCGAAATTCATATAGCATATGCATACAGTTATAGAAGTGGTACAATCTATACACAGTTTGGATGGTCATGATTTAGTCATGAGATGCTACCAAGTCAGTAGACATGGGACTTTATTTGGGTGCATTAAGTGAATGTGGGAAATACTTGGTCTAATCCTCCAACGAGCAAAACCCATTCACTATAACGTTACATTTAGTGGTGGACTGGTCAGGGTGGTTTTTGGTTTTACCAATTCTTTCGGTAATGATAGAAGTAGTAGGAGCGAGATGGGAATGAGTGAAGTTTCCATCACTATAAATACATACTCCTAAGAAACCAATGGATCCATGCTTTACACAGATAACCGACTGGTCCATCTCTAATAAAAACTCTTTCTTAATCTCCTTTCTCTGAGTTTTGCTTTTTATTGTATTTTTTCCTAATCAATAGTGAAAGACCAACAGTTAAAAGTTTTAATCAATCAATATGTAGAGATAGAGATAGTTATTCTTCATGATCCGAAGTCCTATTTTTAACAATAATCTTCTCAAATTAAACTGCAATAAGACCAATTTGGATCGAGTCCAATTAAACTTGTATTACCCAAAATTAAAGGAGGTTCTGAATAGATCAAGGGTTATCAAAAGATTTCCCTAGATTTTTATATGAATCTGATACGACTTCAATAAAATATCATCAACGAAGAAGAAAAAACATGTCATTTGGATCATTAGTTGCTTATGATAACATGAGAATTTTGTGAATATCATTGTAGTTGTAACGGTGTGATAATCAAATGAAAAGGATGAGAGAAAAGAAGTTAATGTACGAGATTATAGAAAACCATAAAGAAAGCATGCTTCACATTAACTTTTTATCTCTCTAATGACATGAACGAAAGAAAAAATCATATTTTCTGCCACATGCCCTTCCATGGCAGACCAGGTGTCAGATAGCATTTTCGAAATTATAATCACTCATTTACTAACAGATAATCAAATTTGGGTTTCAGAGCAAAGTGAAATTGCAAGAGAACTTGTTCACCATTTACAGACTTTATTCAACGAATAAATCAATCCAGATTCACCCCAATTATCATTTCGAGGTGATGCTGCTGAGAGTCTAGATAATGAAGCTTTATGTAGAATTCCTACAAAGGAAGAAATCTGGAATGCAGTTGTGCAAATGGGGTCTTTTAATTCTCCTGGTCCAGATGGATATTATCCGGTGTTCTACAAAAAATGTTGGAATATCATTTGTAATGATATTTATAAAGCAATAAAGAATATT
The DNA here is from genome assembly GCA_023529315.1 of Papaver bracteatum. Taxonomy (NCBI): domain Eukaryota; kingdom Viridiplantae; phylum Streptophyta; class Magnoliopsida; order Ranunculales; family Papaveraceae; genus Papaver; species Papaver bracteatum. The sequence goes on from JAJJWX010003137.1 coordinate 65,797, forward strand.
TTTCAGTATGCAACCTTGCCAGATATACTGAATCATACTAACATTACATTGATTCCAAAGATTAAGAACCCAGATGTTTATAGGTAAAAATGGTTTCTGCTGATTTTGGTAATTGCAGGTGTGAAAGTAAGAAATAATTTAAACCCTAAACAATGTACTGCAAGGGAGTACTTTTAGATTCAAGATGTCAATCTGTACAAGTCCGGCCTAAAAAAAGAAATGGTCGTTCCAGACTTGTTTCGGTCACAAAGTGGAGGAGAAGGGTTGGTTTAGGGAGGGAAGGGAAGAGAGTGTGGAGACCAGAATAATTCTGGAAGAGTAGTGCTTGACTTGTATAAGAAGGTGAAAGCTTTGAGAAATATAATAAGAGTTGCCTTTCTGAGTGTCGTATTTTCCAATGACTAAAAACTCGTGTCTCTGGTGGAAATAGGTAAGCCTATTTATACAAGTCCAAAAATAAATGTACTCTGGACTCTTGAGAAAAGAAAACAGATGAGTTAAATTGAAAGAGGTGGTAATGCCTGATATTGATAGGATTTGATAGAATAGATGTCCCATAATGAAAGAGCGTTTCACAGTTGCTTCTTGCATTTACTAACCGCCTTATTCTTATTACACTATCTTGAAACGGGCATTTGTGTATGCCGCACGCTATAGACCACCAAACCAAAACCCTAATGAGCATCCCCTAGTTTTTGTTGATGTCTCGAATGTTTTTGGAAAACATGTAGCATGTTGTAGTGGCTTGGAAAGTCAAGCTAGGGAAACTTGCTAGCCTGGTGACCTTCGACGGTCGAGATTTTTCATCTTGAGAGGAGGGGCAACCCTTGATTGTTTCACGCCTTTGTTTTGGTAGCTGTGTAGTGAGGGCCAACGTGGTGGAGCGGCTAGGTTGGCATGCCGTTGGCATGGCATGGTTTGGGGTGGCCAAACTTAGGTTTTCGGGCCAAAGGTTACCATGTATCGTATGGTAACCTTGGATGGATAGGATTTTCTCCTGGGATTGAAGGGCAAGCATTGATTATTGCACACCTTCGTTTTGGTAGCCAATAAGGTGGCGTGCCAAGGGTGTGTTTAGGCTTGGCATGTGGGGCCAAGGGTTCGCCTTAGGCGTGGCTAACTTTGGCTTGGAATGTTGGGCCAAGGGTTTGCCATGGGCGTATTGCGTGGATATGGCAAAGGCAATGGCGCTTGGCATGACATGACTAGCATGGCTAGGGCAAAAGCAAAGTGCATTTGGCATGGCTTAGCTAGCTTGGCTAGGTTTGGTTTGGCTTGGCATGTGGGCCAAAGGATTTCCATGGGCATATGGTGTGGCTCGCATGGTGGAGATTCCTTATGAAGGGCGTAGTGTACGCCGCACGCTGTAAACCGCCAAACCAATACCCAACAAAGGATCCCCCAGTTTGTGTTGATGTATCGAATATTTTGGAAAACATGTGGCATGTTGTTGGTTACATGATGAGCGCGAGGGGAAATGACAGGTTTCAAGTAACGCATAGCATGTGTGCCAATGGCATATGTGGTATGCCTTGTTTGCAGGTTGAAAGTGGTGATTCCTAGTTGCAAGTGGCGTGAGGCATGTGCCAATCGCATATGTGGTATGCCTTGGTTGCACGGTTTGCAAGCTAGGATATAAGCGATCATGTTGGCATGTGCCAATGGAATGCGTAGCCGTTTTGGCCCAAGGTTGCACGGATTGCAAGTTAGGCTACCAGTAATCATGTTGGCATGTGCCAATGGCATGTGTGGCCGCTTTGGCCCTAGGTTTCACGGTTTGCAAGTTTGGCTAGAAGTGATGATGTTGGCATGAGCCAATGGCATGCGTGGCCGCTATGGCTCTAGGTTGCACGGTTTGCAAGATAGGATGCAATCCGCGTGTTGGCATGTTCCAATGGCATGCACGTACATTTTTCCCTAGGTTGCACGACTAGGCTACCAACGCCACTTTTGGCATGTGGCGGCATTGGACCTAGGTTGTACGGCTTGGCAACCTAGGACGCAAGCGCCACTTTTGTCATGCGCCATTGGCATGTGGCGGCATTGGCCCTAGGTTGCACGGCTTGGAAAGCTAGGATGTAAGCGCCACTTTTGGCATGTGCCATTGGTATGTGGAGGCATTGGACCTAGGTTGCACGGCTTAGCAAGATAGGATGCAAGCGCCACTTTTGGCGTGTTTTCCATGGTGTGCAGTGTGCGGCTTGGTTTTGGAAAGGTTTCCATGGTGCGCAGTGTGCGGCTTGGTTTTGGCAAGGTTTCCATGGTGCGCAGTGTGCGGCTTGGTTTTGGCAAGGTTGCCATGGTGCGCAATGTGCGTCTTGGTTTTGGCAAGGTTTCCATGGTGCGCAGTGTGCGACTTTGTTATGGCAATTTTTCCATGGTGCACAGTGTGTGGTTTGTATCGAAACCCTAATTTGGTATTTAAAAAAATGATACCCTGGTAATTATTTAGAGACACATTAAAGACTTTTCAATAAATGCGCCTAGTAAATGCTTTATCACTTAAATGATGTGACGTCACTATCTGCTAGGGTTTAATATTTTACGATTTTAACCCTAAGTTAGAAACCACCATCAACAACTATCTTGAAACGGGAATTTGTGTATGCCGCACACTATAGACCACCAAACCAATGCCCTAATGAGAATTCCCCAGTTTGTGTTGATGTCTCGAATGTTTTTGAAAAACATGTAGCATGTTGTTGTGGCGTGGAAAGTCAAGCTAGGGAAACTTGCTAGCCTGATGACCTTCAACGGTCGAGATTTTGCATCTTGAGAGGAGGGGCAACCGTTGATCGTTGAACACCTTTGTTTTGGTAGCCGCGTAGTGAGGGCCAACATGGTGGCATGACTAGGTTGGCATGCCGTTGGCATGGTATTGTTTGGTGTGGCCAAACTTTGGTTTTCAGGTCAAAGGTATCCATGTGTCGTCTGGTAACCTTGGATGGATATGATTTTCTCCTGGGATTGAAGGGAAACTGTTGATTATTGCACGCGTTCGTTTTGATATCCGCGTAGTGAAGGCAGTATGGTGGCGCGGCATGGGGCCATGGCGTGGTGCATTTGGCATGGCGCGGTATGTGTGGCTGGGATGATTTGCCATTTGCATGGAGGTGCGGCTAGCATGGTTGGCATGCTTTGGCGCGGTCGATGTGGATGGCTTGATTTTCCATTGGCACAGAGGTGCGGATAGCATGGTTGGCATGCTTTGGCGCGGTCGGTGTGGATGGCATGATTTTCCATTGGCACAAAGGTGCGGCTAGCATGGTTGGAATGCTTTGGCGCGGTCGGTGTAGCTGACATGATTTTCCATTGGCACAGAGGTGCGGCTAGCATGATTTTGCGCGGTCGGTGTGGATGGCATGATTTTCCATTGTCACAGAGGTGCGGCTATCATGGTTCGCATGCTTTGGCGCGGTCGGTGTGGCTGGCATGATTTTTCATTGGCACAGAGGTGCGGCTAGCATGGCTGGCATGCTTTGGCGCGATCGGTGTGGCTGAAATGATTTTCCATTGGCACAGAGGTGCGGCTAGCATGGTTGGCATGCTTTGGCGAGGTCGGTGTGGATGGCATGATTTTCCATTGGCACAGAGGTGCGGCTAGCATGGTTGGCATGCTTTGGCGCAGTCGGTGTGTCCGGCATGATTTTCCATTGGCACACGTGGGAATTAGGGTTTGGCTAGTCGTAACCCTAATTTGAAAAAGATACCCCGTTAACTATTTAGAGACACATTAAAGTTTTCAGTAAATGTGCCTAGTAAATGCTTGTTACTTTAAATGTTGTGACATCACTGTCTCCTAGGGCTTAGTGTTTTATGATTTTAACCCTAAGCTACAAACCACCATCAACAAAAGGACACCGAGTTTGGGATGAACACAAGAAGGAAGCAGAGGGGAGAGTTAGAAGAATGGAACTTCAATTGGAGTCTGAGAAGGTTAGAGATATAATGGAGGATATTGAATCGAAGATTAGAGCACTCGGACAAGAAGAGAAGGTTATACTAGAGAGAATCGATCTCGAGTACAGAGAACAGTAAACATGTTTAAAGAGAGATGCTGAAGCCAAGGAACAGAAGTTAGCAGAGCAATGGTTTGCGAAACATATGCGTCTCACTAAGTTTGGTGAGCAGAGGAGTTGTGTATCCAACCCCAATGAGCCCAATTTTCATTAGCAGGTTTCTCAACTGAATCATTTCCATCACATATGAGCTTTTCCTTTTCTTTTATTGGCAGTAATGCTTACACTTCCCTTCTTGGTGTTGCTATACAATTTATCAATTCATCAAAGTACCCTTTTTTGAAACTCCTGCATTGTTCATACCAAGATTCACGGTGGCAGATTTTCATCTTCCATATTTTATGCCAACTCATCAATTGAAATAGAAATAATAATGAGCGTCATTTGATCGATATTCCTAAAATTTGGGCTCATTGGAGTCTGGTTAGGCAGAAGTAAACTCATAATTGGATTTGTTGCAACTCTTAATAGGATATTTGGATGATACAATTGCTTATTTGGTGAAACGTTTTGATTCTGTAGGCAGAAGTGAACTATAGAGAAAAAGGCATTGCGTTTCTTCACAGGGCAGTAACACAAGTTATCTATAGAGACTTTATCACTTTAAACATCCTTCTTGATTCGGTATGCAACTCTTCCTTCACAATGTAGCTTCAATTCTGTAACTGTCGTGATCATTTTAGCATTTTGAGTCGTCTAATAGTATATTTATTGTAATGTTAAAACTCACAGACTTATAACGCAAAGCTTTCGGATTTTTGGTTTGCAAAAGATGGTCCTACTGGTGATAAGAGTCATATGTCTGCTAGGGTCATGGACACCTATGGATATACCGCTCCTGAGTATCTTACGGCAGGTAATTTTAGCTTCCCCTGAGATATTTTTTCAGCTGGAATTGGATGTTTGTGTTGGATTTATCATAATACACGCACAGAACAAGTTTTCCTGATTCTGAATTTGTTTTTTTTTCCAGCTCGAATTGGATGTTTTTTTTTCAGCATAATGATATTTCCTCTCAAAACATTAAGATATGCAACATTGAAGTTTCTTCTTGTTGTTTTGGTTCAGTTTTATCCTAGCTATTATCCTAGATAATATATCCGGTCTTAGATCATTCAGATCTGTTCAATTTGAGATTCGGCGTAGTTAGTTTTCTTCTTGTTGTTTTGGTTAACAGTTGATTTTTGTATTAGTTCCCATATTAGCTAGTCTTTCGCTTTGTTATTACAGACCATTTGAGTTTGTATATGAATAGAAAGCATGTTAATGATAATTTAACACGGAATCAAGTTGTTATCTGTATTTACTAGTGTAGTGTTGTTTTCAATAATCCGATCTACTGAAACTCGATTTGTAGTAAACCAAGATCACAGACATTTTCAAAACATAAATCAGCATTAATGTGGATTCAATTTGGCTCCGTTGATTAGTGCGATTGAGTATTGTTAAGTGCCTATGCTGTTGTGTGTCGTATTGTTAAGTGTCTATGCTATTGTTAAGTGCGATTGTTGTTTTCTAGAATCCGATCTACTAAAAATGGATTTGTAGTTAACCACCATCACTTACTTTTTTCCTGTGTTGCCTCATCATATGTCCGTTGCTGGTGTCTTTAGTGTCTATGCTGTTGTGTCGTATCTTGGGTTCTGTTTTTTTTTTGAAGTACCTGAATCTAAAGGTATGTCAAGTGATAAGTTGACAAGATCAAAACATAGAAGAAAAAAAAATCTTCAACTATGACCGACATGTTGATTTGCGACATAATTCATCACACGATATAATCTTTCTCTCTGGCCAGTCTATTTTATCAGATTTTATTATTTTCACAGAAGTTCTATATGTCTTCACTCTAATTGGTTTTAAGTTTTTTGTAGAGGTACGACAGTTGGCTGTTGGTTGTGGCCATCGACCTATGCTGACTGATTAGTATTCCGTGAAGGACTTGTTTGACTTTAGCCTTGCTCGCAGTGTGACTCCATAAAATACGCCTGGGATCAGTTGCACAGTGCCAAAAAAGAATATCAGATATATTAGAACATCTTTTAATTGTTTATATGTCTTGAAACAAAGAGGCACTGGCGTCAAGTGTGCATCATTACTAATCAGTAACATCTTTACATGTCACTGCCTATATGTGAGAACATTCTATTTATGTAAATTTAAGAAACCATGCAATGAAAAGTTTGTTTTACAGGTTCCAATTTTACAATATCAGTTTGGAAAGTCTATTTTGCTTAGTAGTGTGAGAAGCGAAAACATCTTAGGCTCATCCGTCAAAGCTTTAGATTGTTGAGTGGGTATCACGGTGTTCAATGGCAGGTTTGGAAACCTTGCGTTCAGGCTTGGGCAGTGATTTTACTAAGAAGTTCGGTTTTATTTGGAATGGATGGCAGGCGCATCGCGCATGCGTGTTTATACTAGTGGAAACAGAAAAAGAAGTGGTTGAGAATTGAATCTGGAAGTTGTTAAGATTTTATTTTTAAGATGTAACTTTGTATTGTCAACCAAATTCAAAATTTATCATTTAAGAATTGTCCAAAACCTAGCGCCTATATACTCTTGTATTTAGATGCAGCTTCCTTTTTCACCATTGATTTTCGATCATTTTCTTATAAAAACCCAACTAGGTTTGGGCAAATTAGAAAAAAAAACCCCAAAATGAGGGGTCATCTTGGCCCCGAGTTTTCAGATTTTGGGAAAATGCCCAGCTATATAAAAATTCATCCAAGTACGGTTTTTCTAGTCAATCTTGCATTGTTCATGTCAAGTACTACCTCCGTTTCAGGAAAAGTGTTATTTTCACTTTATCATTTTAGCCTATTTTTAGGCTAAATTGAAAAAGTGAAAGTAATACTTTTCCTGAAACGGATGGAGTATTACGTTGGAAAATTGTCGTGCAAATGCAAGTCTAATGGTAGAGACTTTTCCAAAGCGACAAGAGACAAAGCTATGAATTTAACGTTCAGGATTCAAATTGGGTTGCTTAATGCTGTTTGGATTTGTATATTCATTCGTGTAAATCTAGCGTTAATGACGAATTTTTGATTTCGTTTGAATTCCAAGCTCTCTTGCACAGGACATTTGAAAATGGTTTGGGAAAAACGAGTGAAATACCGCAACTATGGCTAGACATTTCACGCTTTTTTCAAGTTCCCATTCCACCATAAGACCTACTCGTAGTGCAAACCGACACTGTTGGTGGTCAGTAAACATTGTCATTCATAAGATGTGTATTATCCGTTAGATCATAAACAAAAAATAAATCGACGAACATAATTAAACCCTAAATTATACGGGCAGAGCTCTAAGGCATATAAGTAGAAAAGTTGCCCCTCAATTCTCATTTCCATCCAAATCTGTGTTGAGAAGGGAAGAATCCAAATTCCAAACCCCCCTTTACCCTGAGATTCAACCGCCAACAGATCTGTAGATCTATGATCCATCAGATTCAATGGAAACAAAAACACCACAAAGAAATCTTCATAGAGGATTCTTCGACAATATCTTCTCAGCAGAATGATATCTCCTCTCAAAACATCAAGATCGGCCGCGGCTTGTGCTTGACGTGTTAATTTGGTTCAGTTTCGTACCAGCTAAGTCCATCGATCTAACATCACTTGAAAGGTTTTTTTGTGAAAGACTTAGATGTTGTATTTTTGGTTTCATTTAACCATATTAGCAAGTCTTCAATTTGTCATTACAGATCATTTCAGTTTGTATATGAAAAAAAAAACAGATTAATGATTATTTAAGACTAAATCAAGTTGCTATTTGCATTTTCAGATGTTGTTTTCTATATTCAGATCTACTAAAAATGAAGTTGTTGTTAATAATGTTCGTAGCCATTTACAAAACATGACCAGAATTATGGATTCAATTTGGCTCCATGGATTAGTGTGATTAAGTATTCATAGTGTTTAGTTAAGGTTCTTTTAGCCAAGATTTTGCACTTTCACATACAATTTCGGAACATTTTTTATAGATAGATCATGCCAACCCCAATTTTTAGATCTATAGAAGCAGAAAAGATACAAATTGGAGTGTTTAAGAATTGATTTGGACGTGGTTAAGATTTTTCAGAATTTAAGATAAACTAGAGGGATTTTAGATCAATTAGGGGTTTTTTTTTCTTTTTTCCATGAAGTGTTTAGATGGATACAATTCAGCACCATGATTTATCTCATACCGTCATTAAAGCAAGTAAAAATATGTAACACACACCCTATAGAAGAAGTAAAATAACTAAGCAAAGTCACCAGCCGAAGTTACCTAAAAGTAAGGTCAGTAGACTGATTATCAAATACTTCTCGAACGGTGTTTTTCTCGGCTTTGGCTGGATTGTAGCCAGGAACAAGTTGTTCCGAACAACTACCAAGTAAAAATTAATCTAGAATCTGGTGGGTATCCAAGCCTTGGCTTGAGGAAATAGAATTTTCAGTAACTTCATAACGTGTTCGGTCTTGATTAGTTTTTGAATTTATTTGTGCCCGCATCCACGTCGCACCACCACTTTCATGTAAAAATGAATTCAATTTCCTTCTCCTATAAGAAGAACTGGTGGACTGTTATCTATTTTTTCTAGCCATGATGACACGCCAATGATTCTTGACTGAGTTATCAGTTCTTCCATGAAATAGTCTAGTAATCATAGCCAATTTGTTACCATAATCTATGAGCATCCATTAAACTTTATTCTTCTTCACTAAATTCCTTTCTAGTTATCCTTGGGTGTCGTATCCACGTCAGTGGTACCAATCTATCCCGTGATACAAAGTTTATGCCGAGCCAAATACAATATCCAACCTTGAAATTTTCCACATATATTATCACACCATTAAAACCGTCTATCAACTTATATTCTGATCAGCTGCCCCAACAACAGAATAAGCATCATCCGTTAGATCAAATAGTTAAAAGCAAACCGACGATTGCAAATTTACCCTAAGCTATGAGCAGATCTCAAAACCATATAAAAAGATTAGTAGAAAAGAGAAATAGAGAGAATCCAAAACCAAACCCTCTCACCCTAAAATCAAAGGGAGATGTCATCCGTAAATCTATAAAGATCCATCACTGGAAAACAAATACATCCACAACCGAATTCATCATGTCCGATTCTTCAAAAGCATCAATAAAAACTGGCCTACACTATGATTTTTCCTCTCAGGTAGCTAATATCATGTCTTTTTTCAGGGCGTTCAACTTTTTGGTTCTTCCCCCTGCCGAACTCCTCCCAGATCTACCTCAGCTTCCTCCATGACCTTTGTCTAACAGATTAAGATATTGCAGGGGTTGTTATTGTATTTACTGTTATTTTACTTCGGCTAGCATGTAAGCAATCATGGAATGTAATTGCTCCTAAATTTTTGTATTAGTTAACCCATTAGTCATACTTGTTAGACTAAGTCTTATGGGCTAGATTGGAGGTGCTAGATTAGCACATAAGTGTTGCAATTCCAAAAAAAAAAGTGTAGCAAAAAATTTAACACTAGTTCTCTTTCCTAGCAGTTGCTAGCATGTGATTAGCATGCTAGATTGGTACGCATAATGATTCAGCGCTGAGAAAACTGCCTTTTCGCGGAACCATTCAGCGCTCAAACAATATTCTAGGGAACAAACACACATTTAAGTAGAAAATATCGTAATTTAATTTAAGTCAAATATATGGGATTTGACTGATTGCAATCCATCTCTTGTGGCAGAGATATTAATGATCCAATCTAATGGTACGTGGACCATCTTAGGTTTTTTTTTGTTTTTTTTGTTGGAGAAATGTAATCTCTGAATATCGATCTACACATGGAGACGGATTAATGAGAAAAGCAAATTCAAGCGCTGTTTGAATCCGCGAAAAGTAAATTTTCATTTTTTGCAAGATCTGTCAGTACGCCCATCTTTGTTCCATTCAGCGCATCTATCATGCTAGACTAGCACTCCCATAAGACTTAGGCGATTTTGCTTGGTTCTAATCTAGGTGCTAGACTAGCACCCCATAAGACTTAGTCTTAGTACATATCTTTTCAGTTTGTAAGTGAAAAAGTAATTATAATAATATGATGAGAATACTAATTTCATCAAGTTGTTATGTGCAGCAGTTAATTCTGGCATGCTAATCACATGCTAGATGTGATCAGTTAGATGATCACCCGAATAGTTTTCATTGTTTTTTTGTTTTGGTTTCTTGTGGTTGGTTACTTTGATCAGTTAGATGTGCATCTGATTATGTACTGACTGAGATAAAAATTCAAGAGAAGAATGAGTCTAGTTACAAATGGGATTACAAATTACAAATGATTTTTGAAAAAAGCCAAAACTATTAATCTGCTGTCTACACTAAATCCATATTTTTCCCTCTCTTGTTCAAGTAATTGAACCTAATGAACGAGGGTGTTAGAACCTATTGGATGTGAACGAGGGTGTTACAACCTATTGGCTGTGAACGAGGGTGTTAGAACCTATTGTCTGTGTAGAGATAAAGAACGGACCCAAAATTCAAACTTCCATCCCTTAATAAACTCAACAGCCAACAGATCTGTTAATCTATGATCCATCAATGGAAATAAAAACATCAACAAATTTATCATGGCAGATTCTTTAAAACATTAGAAGATCTACTTCTTCGAAGGTTTTACTTGTTGTTTCCTCTCAAAACATTATAAGATCTATTTCTTCGAAGGTTTTACTTGTTGTTTTGGTTCGATTTTGTCCAATAGTTAAAGATTGTTTTAGATCAATAAGACGTGTTACGAGAAAAGTCAGCTTCTTTTTTAGCATGAGGCGAACTCCTTTCGAACCTGCTTCTTGAGGTTCTCTTTTAGAAAATATCTTTGTTAAGAGTCAATTTTTCTTATTAGTTTCCCATGTTGATGTTAGCTAGTCTTTCTCTTTGTTATTTCAGTTCAATTCAGTTTGTATATGAAAATAGAACAGGTTAATGATAATTTAAGACGAAATAAAAAAGATAATTTAATACGAAATCAAGTTGTTATTTGCATTTATTATGTTGTTTCCGTAATCAAATCTACTAAATATAAAGATGAAGTTATTTTTAACCAAGATCGCGGTACAAAAGCATAACCAACATTAGTGGATACAATTCCGGTCCATGGAGTTCTGTTTGCCAAGATTTAATTTTGAACTTTCACATACAGTGTTGGAAGTTGGAACATATTTTATCCATAATTTTTAAAACTATAGAAACAGAAGGAGATACGCTAGAAAGAAATAGACCGAATACGTGATTTAAGATTCTAAAACAGGTTTTTAATTCTCTATAAAGGTGGGCATCCACCCTTCTGCTGCTGAAGAGTTTGTTACAATCCTCCAGGTGGTAAACCCAAGACAAATTTGTAAAACATCAAAAAGAAATGATTATCAAAGGAAATCAAGTTGGAGTGGGTAGTGTATTAGTTGGGTCAGTGTTCCACATCTCTCAGCGGCAATACACAATTCTTTATTATGTCTTCGTTTCATTGTATTATGTTTTTTGTTGGAGTATTATGTTTTCTAATCCTCCTTTAATCTCGTGTGGCTTTCCTGGAAGGAGCAAATTTGATTTAAGATAGATGTAAATCTGTCATAGGCAACCAGGAAGAGTAATTCTCGGATGGAAAAACATGTCCAATTTATCTCTATCTTCTATTTAAAACCACTGGAAAGTGACCATCCATAAATTTGAATGTCAGTCAGTCTATTTAACTTTCTATGGTTCTCCCCACAGCTATAGTAGCATGGGAAATTTCTAATAAACAACTGGAGTTTGTAATTTGTGGGTAAATTCTTAATTATGAAATGTTAGGGTTCTAGACCTTTAGCACTGAAGAGATGAATTAAAACACACGAAAAGAGCCGGATAAACCCTTTGAATTGGGGGTCAGCCACCAGCTCAATGAAAGAAAACTAGGTTTAACTGAATTGTTGTATTAATTGATGATCCTTACGTAAACATGGATAGCATATTTATATGTAGCATAACTTGTTACCCAAGTTGTAGTAATTTAAAGGAAACTAAAAGACTTCTAACTAAACTAGATGAATTAAAGGGAACTGTCTAACTAAGGAAAGTAATAACTAAATATGGAAATACTAAATAAGGCAGTAGAGAGTAAGGTGTTGGTGCTGCAACATCCCATCCCGCCTGAAAAAAGACTTGTCCTCAAGTCTGAAAGTCTGGAAAACGATCGATAATCTCATCCGCATCTTCCCAAGTTGCTTCATCACTTGAATTATCTTTCCACTTGATAAGCCATCTAGTACCAGCAATATTCCCTCTTTTGAACATCTTTCGATCCAGAATTAACTCAGGTTCCCATTTTTCATAATCCACAGTAGTTGGTAGATCAGAGTTGACAATAATGGAAGAACCAAGTTTCAACTTTAATTGAGAAACATGGAACACTGGATGTATGCGACTAGATACCGGCAGTTCCAACTTATATGCCACCGTGCCAATTTTTTCAATAATAGGAAATGGTCCATAGAATTTTGGAGATAGCTTAGAGAAAGACTTGTCACGAACTGTTGTCTGACGATAAGGTTGAAGGCGAAGGAAAACCCAATCACCAATATCAAAAGAACGTTCAGTACTATGCTTGTCTGCAGAGTTTTTCATCCTAGCTTGAGCATCATGTAAATTAGAGTGTAGAATTTTCAGAATATGATCTCTTGCTCTTAACAAATCATCAACAGCATGCACAAGAGTTGTGCCAGGTTGATAAGTTGAAATTGTTGGTGGAACACGAAAATACAAATCTTGATAAGGAGTCATCTTTATGGCTGAATGATAACTCGTGTTATACCACCATTCAGCCCACGGAAGCCATTTAAACCAATCTGTTTGTCTGATTCCAGTAAAGCATTGCAGATAACATTCTAAAGTTCGGTTAGTTACCTCAGTTTGGCCATCCATTTGAGGATGATAAGATGAACTTCTACAAAGTTGAGTATCTTGTAAAGTAAAGAATGCCTCCCAAAAATTACTCATGAAAATAGGATCTCGATCACTAGTTATTGTTTTAGGCATACCATGAAGGCGAACAACTTCTCGTACAAAGACATCAGCAATGGTGGAAGCATAATAAGGGTGTGATAATGCTATAAAGTGAGCATACTTAGATAGACGATCCACAACCACTAATACGGAGTTCTTTCTATTTGATAATGGAAAACCATCGATGAAATCCATAGAAATATCAATCCAGGACATCAGTAGGGATAGATAATGGATGTAGTAGTCCAGGAGGCTCAAGCTTCATACTTATTGCGTTGGCAAATATCACAGTGTTGTATAAATGTCTTAACCGAAGATTTCATACCCTTCCAATAAAAGTTTTGCTGAAGACGTTTATATGTTCTTAAATAGCCAGAGTGTCCACCGACTGGAGTTGAATGGAACTCATGAAGGAGTTTATTACACCACGCATAAGTAGATGCCACAACAACACGATTTTTAAAGCATAAAACTCCATCAACATATGAGTAATTACGTTTATATCTTGGATATTGATGTAATTGCTGAATAAGAACTCCCAATACAACATCTGCATGACATTCTTGAGTAATTTCATGGATTCCAGAAAAAATGGGAGTTGAGATGGACAATAGTTGAGTGTTAACCATTCTCGATAAAGCATCTGCAGCCCTATTTATGACTCCACATCTATAGATGATTTCATAATCATACCCCAACAATTTAGAAAACCATTTTTGTTGTTCAAGAGAAGACAATCTTTGCTCAAGGAAATATTTAAGACTTCTATGATCAGTGTAGATTTTGAAATGTCTCCCAAGAAAATAAGGTCTCAATTTGTTTACTGCAGAGACAATAGCAAGCATCTCCTTATCATAGACCGACAAATTCAAATTCTTACCTGTTAAAGGTTTGATGTGATAAGCAACAGGCTTGTTAGACTGCATCAAAATCGGCTCCTAATCCATTTTCGAAACATCACATTCTAAACAAAATTCTTTTGTAAAGTCCGGTAATGCTAAACTGGAGTGCTTGTTAAAAAGAGACTTAAGTCTGATTAAATGTTGTTGTAGCTTCTTCGGACCATTTGAAAGAATCTTGTTTTAACAACTTAGTGAGTGGAACACAAATGTTTCCATAATCCTTCACAAATTTGCGATAGTATCCTGCCAACCCTAGGAAGCCTCTAAGATCTCTAATTGTGGAAGGAATAGGCCAATTCTTAATACTTGAAATCTTGTCTTCTTCGACAAAGAACACCATCAATTTAAAACTGTATGACCAAGATATCCAATGGATGACTTTGCAAAGTCACACTTAGATTTCTTTAGAAATAACTTGTGTGTGCGTAGTAAATCAAACACAATCTCCAGATGCTTAAGATGTTCAGATAAGGATTTATTGTAAATCAATATGTCATCGAAAAATACCAAGACAAATTTCCGAAGGTAAGGACGAAACACATTATTCATAAAACTTTGAAATGTTGCGGGTGCATTAGATAATCCAAAGGGCATTACTAAAAATTGGTAGTGACCATCATGTGTTCTGAAAGCCGTTTTATGAATATCTGCAGCAAATAATCTGATTTGATGAAAACCAAAACGCATATCCACTTTAGAAAAAATTGTAGCTCCGTTCAGTTCATCAATTAACTCATCAACAACAGGAATTGGAAAACTGTCCTTCACAGTAACTTTGTTAAGTGCCCTGTAGTCAACACACATACGCCAACTAGAATCCTTTTTTCGAACTAATAACACAGGAGAAGAATAAGGACTAGAACTTTGACGAATGAAACCAGCTTGTTTGAGTTCAGATACAATTTTCTCAATCTCAGCCTTTTGAAAGTGTGGATATCTATATGGTCTAACATTTATTGGTTCTGTGTTAGGAAGCAAAGATATGCGATGATCATCAGCTCGACAGGGTGGTAAGGATGTAGGAGACTCAAAAATATCTGAATAACGCAAAAGTAATTCTAAAACAGCGATAGGTACCTTATCAGAAGTTGATGTTGACAAATTAGTAGTAAGCTGAAGAAGAAATCCATTGGGTGCACAATCCAGAAATTTTTACAGTGGAGAGCTTTCCAGTAACATAATGGAAGATGAAGAATTTCCAACCAACAAATAGTCAGTATTATTTAGATGAAATCGCATATGTAGTTTTGTAAAATCCCACATAATTTGACCTAAAGTTTGAAGCCATTGAACACCAAGAACAACATCGCAGCCACTAACAGGCAAGAGATATAAATCAGTAGTGAATTTGTAGTCTTGTATCTGAAGAGATATATCCGTACAAGAACCACAAGTGTCTAGAAAACCACCATTACCAACCATAACTTATAACGCAGCACCACTAGATTTAGGAGAAAAACCATGTTTCTTAGCAATTGATGGATGTAAAAAATTATGTGTTGATCCGGAGTCAATGAGAACTGTAAGGGGTTCTCCCTAAATATAGCCTGTGACTCTCATAGTTTTAGGAAAAGAAGAGCCTAGAAGAGAATGAAAAGAAATTTGAGAATCCTTAGGAACCTCAACGTCATTGTGAATTTCTTCTGTAACCTGGAGATCGTCTTCCTCTTCAACAATATTGGTAATCTCATCCATGTCAGAAGCCATATCCAAAATTAATAATCTTGGATTATCACATAAGTGACCCGGTGTATAGAGTTTATCACAATTAAAACATAAGACTTTTGCTCGTTTTTCCCTTTGCTCTTCTATAGATAACCTTTTAGCTCCTGGAGGTAAAAAAGATTTATTGTTTGGGGTGGGTTGTAAAGTGGCAGCGGGTTTGAACTGAGGAGGACGATAAGGTTTCCTTGTAGAAGCCTTATTAACTGCTGCATAAGCTTCTTCTTGATGAATGGCTTTAGTAAAGGCCTCAGTTAAGGTTTGTGGTGCCAATAATTTAACCATAGTGCCAATGTGAGGTTTCAAAGAATGGATAAAACAGCTGATCAAGAAATCCTCAGGAAAATCAACTAAGTTCAATAAATGTTCGAACTCAAGGATATGTTCACGGACAGTACCTTTCTGTTCAATAGTGCTTATAACCAACCTAGCATCCACGAATTTTGCTGGAGAAAATCTTTCACGAACCAAAGTACAAAATTGGTCCCATGTAGTAATCGCAGTTTGAGTTCTTCTCCATCTAAACCACTGGTTTGCCTCACCTTTAAGGTGTGCAATGGCAAGAGTAAGTTTAAGAGCATCAGATGCATTGTAAACATCAAAATATTGATCAGCATTGAAAATCCAGCCATCGGGATCGTCACCAGAAAAGTTAGGAAACTTGATATTAGGGTGTAGCTGTTGTTGTTGACCATGATTTGGCGGCGGCGGTGGTGGAGGAGGTGGTGGAGGGTTTTCAGTTTCAGGATGCTGTCGGAGTAGGGGGAAAATTTCTCGAAACATATTGCGGAAAGAGTTTTCTATGGTTGTAGCGAGAGCAGTACGGTCTTGTTCCCGAAGTAACGACTTCTCTGCCATCTTCTTCTTATGAGTTTCTTCATCGCGGGCATGAAGGTTAGTAATAGCGTCAACAAGATTGTCAACCTTGTCTGCTAAGACTTTAATACTTTCGTGCACGGTTTTCGGATTTTCGGTGTAAGACATTGGAAGGAAAAGAAGAACCCTAAAAAAAATAAAATTTGGTGGATTTTTTTGAGATTGAACTGAACCTGCTCTGATACCATGTGTTAGGGTTCTAGACCTTTAGCACTGGAGAGATGAATTAAAACACACGAAAAGATCCGGATAAACCCTTTGAATTGGGGGTCAGCCACCAGCTCAATGAAAGAAAACTAGGCTTAACTGAATTGTTGTATTAATTGATGATCCTTACGTAAACATGGCTAGCATATTTATATGTAGCATAACTTGTTACCCAAGTTGTAGTAATTTAAAGGAAACTAAAAGACTTCTAACTAAACTAGATGAATTAAAGGGAACTGTCTAACTAAGGAAAGTAATAACTAAATATGGAAATACTAAATAAGGCAGTAGAGAGTAAGGTGTTGGTGCTGCAACATGAAACAGTGTACTTTTTCATTTATAAAAAGGAGGATGATGTCTTTTGATCTTGTTCATGACGACACTGAACCATTCTTGTCCGAAGGACAAAAAAAATACCTTGTAGTGCTCGAATTTTTTGATCTAATTTTGCAAAAGCGGAAGGCAATACATGATACCCAATAAATTCTGGACCCAAAACTATGTTGCCTATAAAGTCATACAAAGAACAAACAAGCTTTGATATTCTCATCTTCCACGAAAGAACTGATTTTCGAAGAAGAAACACGGCTTTCCTATTCTTAGCTAGATTTAATGGAAATTTATTGCAAGATAAGGAGAAAATATCCAATTTGGAACAATCTTTAGAGCAACCGCAGCGTTGAATCCAAAAGACAAATTTGGAAACAAAACCGACCGTACTCTTTGTTCTCAAAAGTTAAATTCGAAGCCAAATTCTTAAATTGCCAAAACAAGTTTCTATATTTGAGAACTTTATTTGGCTATTCTCAAATATAGCACCACGTAGTAATAATCACCGTTCATGTTGAAACATATTTTTAGACATCGTTTGCGTCCAAATGAGTTTTATAAATTCGTCTAGAAATGAAAAGGTATTTAAAAACCCGTCAGCTGTGGACAGTTTTTTAAACTGTTGTTTATGGGTAAAAATCATTTCTGCCGATTTTGGTAAATTCGGTAGGTGAGTGAGAAACTGGTTTAAACCCTAAACAAATGTGTTGCACGTGAGCACTTTCTAGATTCGAGAGATCAATCTATACAAGTCCGGCCAAAACCAAGAAATGGCCGTTCCAGACTTGCTTCGGTCACAAAGTGGAGGAGAAGGGTTGACTTGGGGAGGGAAGCAAAGAAAGGTGTTGAGACCAGAATAATTCTGGGAGAGTAGTGTATCGACTTGTATTAGAAAGTGAAATCTTCAGAAGCTTGGAAGAGATGAAAGCTTTTTGGAGAGCTTGCAAAGTTGCCTTTTCTGAGAGTGTTGTGGTTTTCTCCTTACCGAGACTTGTTGTCTGGTGGAAATAGGTAAGACCTATTTATACCAGTCAAGATTGAAACATACCCTAGCCTCATGAAGGAAGAGATTAAAGGGTGAAATAATAGGAGGAGGTGGTAACTGCATGGTGTTTATGGGTGAAAACGTTTTCATCATTATTTCCTCATTTATTTGACCTCTTTATTCCTATTCACGCTTTATTAAAGTGAGCGAAGTATACGATGCATGATGTGACCGCAATACCAAGACCCTGGAAAGCATCCCCCAGTTTGTGTTGATGTCTCGAGCATTGGTTGAACCTTGAGTGCAAGTGGCAATTCCAGGCTGCAAGTGGCGTGTGTGGCATGTGCGGAATTCCTTTGTTGCGGGTTTCACCTTGAGTGCAAGTGGAAATGCCAAAGATGCTAGTGGAGCGTGTGGCATGTGCGGAATGCGTTGTTGGTAGGTTACAAGTTGAGTGCAAGTGGCAATGCCAAAGCTGCTAGTGGCACGTGTAGCATGTAACAATGGAATGTGCGGAATGCCTTGGTGGTAGGTTGCAAGGCTTGCAAATTAGGCTACCAGCGAGGGTTTTGGCATGTGCCAATGGCACGTACGTCCAAGTTGGCCTAGGTTGCACGGCTTGCAATTTAGGCTACCAGCATACGCGTTTGGCATGTGCCAATGGCACGCATGACTATTACGTCCACGGCTAGGTAATGAAAGCTACCAGTGAGCGCGTTGGCATGTGCCAATGGCAAGCTCGGCCATTAGGGCCATGGCTTAATAAGAAAAGTTGTAAGTGAGAGTGTTGGCATGTGACAATGGCACGCTCGGCCATTAGGGCCACGACTTGGTAAGAAAAGCTGCTAGTGAGCGTGTTGGCATGTTCTAATGGCATGCTTGTCCAATTTGGCCTAGGTTGAACTGTTTCCAAGCTAGGCTACCAGCGACCATGTTGGCATGTGCCAATGGCATGCGTGGCCAATTTGGCCTAGGTTGCACGGTCTGCAAGCTAGGCTACCATCAAGCATGTTGGCATGTGCCAATGGCACGTGGCGGCGTGGTCCCTTGGTTGCACGGTTTGGAAAGCTGGGAAGAGGGATCTTTTGGCATGGCGCGGCTAGCTTGGCTAGTGCGTGACCAAGATATGGTTTTTGGGCCAAAGGCCATGATAATACCATAGACGACCAGGATTTGCTCCTGGGATTGAAGGACAACCGTTGATTATTGCACGCCTTGACTTTGGTAGGCGCAAGGGGAAGGCCGGTATGGTGTCACTGCTAGGGCCAAGGTAAGGGTGTTTCACTTGGCGTGGTGTGACTATCATAGCTAAGGCCAAGGAAAAGTGTGTTTGGCATGGTGCTACTAGCTTGGGATAGGTGTGGATAGCATGATTTTCCATTAGCACAGAGGTGCGCCTAGGATTGTTGGCATGGTTTGGCGCGTTTGGTGTGGCTGGCATAGATAGGGCCAAGGCATAGTGCGTTTGGCATGACGCGGCTAGCTTGGTCCAGATGTGGCTGACATGATTTTCCATTGGCACAAAGGTGCGGCCAGCATGGTTGGAATGATTTGGCGCGGTTGGTGTGACTAGCATATCTAGGTCCAAGGAAGAGTGCATCTGGCATGGCGCGACTAGCTTGGGCTAGGTGTGGCTGGCATGATTTTCCATTGGCACAGAGGTGAGGCTAGCATGGTTGGTATGATTATGCGCATTTGGTGTGGCTGGCATGATTTTCCATTGTCACAAAGGTGCGACTAGCATGGTTGGCATGATTTGGAGCGTTTGGTGTGGCTGGCATGATTTTCCATTCGCATAGAGGTACGGCTAGCATGGTTGGGATGCTTTGGCATGGTTGGTGTGGATGGCATGGTTTGCCATTGGCATAAAGGTGCGGATAGCATGGTTGGCATGCTTTGGCGCGGTTGGTGTGACTAGCATAGCTAGGTCCAAGGCAGAGTGCATTTGACATGGCACGACTAGCTTGGGCTAGCATGGCACCCCAAACTCACTTTGCCTTGGCCCTAGCCATGCTAGTCACATCATGCCAATCCAAACTCCCTGGCCTTGGCCCTAGCCACGACATACGCCCATGTCAAACCCTTGGCCCCACATGCCAAGCCTAACCACACCCTAGCTGTGCCACCCAATTTTCCTTCCCTACGCGGCTACTAAAACGAAGGCGTACAAGAATCAATGGTTTCCCTTTAATCCCAAGAGAAAATCCTATCCATCTAAGGTTACCAGATGACACATGGTAACCTTTGGCTCGGAAACCTAAGTTTGGCCACGCCAAACAATGCCATGCCAACAGCATTCCAACCTAGCCGCGCCACTTGTTGTCCTTCCCTACGTGGCTACCAAAACAAAGGCGTGCAACAATCAACGGTTTCCCTTTAATCCGAGGAGAAAATCCTAGCCATCCAAGGTTACCAAACGACACATGGTAGCCTTTGGCCCGAAAACCTAAGTTTGGCCATTCCAAACCATGCCATGCCAACCTAGCCGCGCCACCACATTGGCCCTCACTACGCGGGTACCAAAACGAAGATGTACAACGATCAACGATTGCCCCTCCTCTCAAGATGCAAAATCTTGACCGTCGAAGGTCACCAGGATAGCAAGTTTCTAGAGCTTGACTTTCCAAGCCACCACAACGTGCAACATGTTTTCCAAAAACATTCGAGACATCAGCACAAACTGGGGGATCCTCTTTTGGTATTGGATGGGAGGTTTACATCTTGTGGCGTACACTATGCCCGTCATAAGGAAGTGTCATAAGGGTGAGGTGGTTAGTAAATATAGGGAGTCAACGGTGAAACAATCAATATCAATTCCATTCGTTAAGGGATTTATGGAACATCAATTTCGTACGTTAACGGTTTTTTAGAACATCAATTCCATGCATGCGGTTATCACCTCCTCCCATTTACTTATCCATTTATCCATCCCTCAATGAGACCAGAGTACGTTTCACTTCGACTTGTATAAATAAGTCTTACATATTTCCACTGAATAACAAGTTCATTCGGGAATATAAAACACTCAGAAAATACCTGCTAGCTTACCACTTGTTAGCCTTCCCAATTTTCTGATACAAGTCGTAGTAACACAACTACTCTTCTAGAATCAACTATTCTATTCTCATCACTTTCCTTGCTCCCTCCCCAAAACCAACCCATTCTCTTCCACTTTGTGACTGAAGCAAGTCCGGAACGAACATTTCATGGTTTGGGCTGGATTTGTACAGATTGGTCTCTCGAATCTAAAGTACCCCCTTGCAGTACATTGATTAGGGTTTAAATTGTTTCTCACTCGCACACCCGAAATTACCGAAATCAGCAGTAATCATTTTCACCTACAAACAAAAGTATACTCCTTCAAGATATTTTTCTACCCTAAGAGGAATTTTTGTAACTATTGTGAAGTGCATAAAGTTTAATCTTTTTGTTTAGATATGTCTTCTGATTCGGCCACTTTGAATTTTGTCTCATGGTACATTTTCCCAAGAACATCACTCAAACCATGTATTGCATTTTTTTTTGTTGCTCAAATTGGAGCAGTTACTTGTGAAATCCTGTCAGGACCAAACTTCAAGAAAAGAATATGATGACCATTTAATTATTATTTGACCCTAATAATACCTAAGATTACTATCTAACACCTCAAATTGGATAATGTAGTAGATTAGAAATGTGGGAACAATTGTTGAATATAGGCTGCAAGTTGAAGTCTTTCTGCTATTTTATAAGTAAAAAATTTCACTTGTGACTTTTGGATAGCTTGACAAAAAAATTTAATTTTTTACTATCAAATGTCTAGTGCCAAATTAAATTCCGACTTTTCGACCTAATTAATTAGATGGATCACTTTCAGGATTATGCAAACACTCCATAACTAGCTTTGGTGGTTAGTGCCACACCTTCAAACACCACAGATATTTTTCTGCGAAAGTGTAACCCGGCAGCACAATGGTTCTGTGAATAAAGCTTCACCCACTTGCACTTCAGCCTTATAAGTTTGCACCAATGCAAACAGCCAACTCAACAATTCTTTAGCGGAAGTCTTTATCCTTCTTTATCTTCTCTAAACTCATCAAATGCACCCCATAATACATTCAATTCTTTGCCATACTTTACCAACTTCAATCAGCCAACCAAGAACACTTAAAATATGACACAATCAACTCTTTTATTGCATCAAAGGAAATAAATACAAAACTTTCCCACTTGGGGACTTACACAGACTTGTTTACCCTTAAACCAAGTTCAAGTCTTACAAAAATTCTCATATTCGCTCACATATGCAACCTTCACTCTCACATATGTTAGCTTACTCTCACGGAGGCTAGGATGCCGAATTTCCCATGCCTTAGGACTATTTATACAACATCTTTGCTTAGCCAAACCGTGAATAACCGTTACACATGGTAGAGACAGCCATCTGTCTCGGGGAGCAGTTTCATAACCGCCAACTACTATGCCAACTAGCCAGTTCTCCTTTAACTTGTGCCAATCGCCCAACACCTGTTCTCTTAGCAGTTATAACTCTTCTCCCACGATTATAAACTCCTTCATAACCGTTCTACTTCATCAACGACATTGGCATGCTTGTGAAGCTCGTAACCAACTTGTAACCGTCACTGGAGCCGTATTGTGCCACTTGTTCTGGCATACTGGATTCTGCCACGCTACAATGTTTATCCATCTTGTCCATGCATGTTTATCATTATAAACTCATGCACAAACATTTATCAAGCATCAAACATCGAGGCCAGCTCCTTAAGCTCACTCTAGTTACTCATGTGTCATATATGCTTCACTACGCCAATTATCTTGACAACAGTAATGCAACTCTTGCATTACCAACTTGTTTGCCTTGTTCAAGCTTTGGCCAGTCTCGAGCCAATGTCATAGACTAACTCTTAGTCTATTTCACTCTTCTTGCATCATCCTTGAGTTTGGGCAAACTCAATTCCACGGATATGCCTTAATGCTAACATCGCATGTTGCATTTGTCACTTTGGCTTTGTCTTGCCTTATCTCAATGAAGCCTCATTGTGTCGACTAATAAGATTCATTCCTTAGCCAAATATCTTTACAATTTAGTACTGCACTCGCGCTACATTGTCCCTATGGGATTATGCCATTCTCAGCACTTAACAGTCTATACAGTAATACCGATATTATGGCTTCGTGATGCGCCATTAAGGTGGAACTCTGACTTGGCCTGCAACTCTGTAACGCGTCATTATTATGCGACACTTGCAGCACCGTAATAGACCTCCCCCACCTAATCCGTTCAACGCCTTCGTTGAACGCAACCAAGTATACCCAATATACTTGTTCTTCGACTTTGTACACATCTGATCCACTCTTAGAATTCATCAAACTTGTTTGGCCTTCCTTGTTGCCAAAAATTTATGCTTAGTACTACATGCCATCACTTAGATTTACTGCTTTTCCATTGATCTAATATACTTGAGCCACTTCTCAGCGTCGTTAACTACGCTTACGCTGCTACTCAAATCATGCACCAATACCCAAATGCAAATCTGAAATTCTTAGCCTGAATTTCGCATCAATTAGTTGCGTATAAGTGTACGCACTGAATGATTCTTCTCAATCTGGTCACCATGATCATTGCCATCGCTTCCCGACTTTGCCTCTTGCATCTCACTCAACGTGACAAGGACTTATAAACGACTTGACTTCATTTTCAATCAATTTTATTAGGTACTCACCGTTGAACTATTGGTCTTCGCACTCCTCATTAAGCACGTCACAAAGTGATCGGGGTTCTGTTTGCATTAGCCACTCGAATTCAACACTTAATGCCTCACCAAATCCTGATTATGCAAGCATTATTCAGTAACTCATTTCTCTGAATGTGGATACCAAGTATAACTCTATACTTATGCCATTTTGCATACCCGAACTGGAATAGTGAGTTTTCTTTGCTTAACTTCCATGCAAAAAAACTATTGAGTTGCACAACCCATTTAAAACTGTGACTAACTATCTCTTGGACATCTCATTAGCTAACCCTTTAGCTGTCCATATGCCATGCCTTCAAAGCCAATATGTCTCCAAATACTTCTTTGAACTGCATTGCTATTTTCCTGGAAAGTGTGTGTGTCTTTATCTAAGGCCATGAGTTCTACAAAACTCATGCTTGCTGATGATGTGATTTCTTAATTGCTGTATTGCTTGCACAGTCGCTTCCCATCTGCCGTCGTGCCATTTTGCAATCCCCAAACAGCAACATCACTTCTACACCAACTAGGACCCTTATCCTATGCTTTGCTTATTAGCTTTCAACTTGTCACGCCATTGCATATGTTAGTCTATGTATGCTACTTGCAGAATATTCCCATGAACTAGATTTACATCGTAAATAAAGAGGCAAGACTTTATAAATGAAAACACCCTCATTCATTACTGCTCTTACATGACAAAGACCATGTACCACTACATGATTGATCATCAACTGATCTCTTTTGGAAATCTAAAACTTCATTAACAAAGCAACTTGCTTACACCAAAGCAAAGTATATACAAACTTGAAGACTCAAATAAAAGTCTGTACAACCAAACTCTACACACAGAGTTTGCAACAACCAACAACTAAAGCTACATAAAACAAGGCCATAAACACTCCTGTTTTGGGGTCAAATTGTTGCCAATGGAGATAACAAAACTTACTCTTGTTCTTATCTTAGTTTCTTTTCTTGTCGAAGTGCGCAACAACTTCGCTGTGTGGTCTCTTCCTTGAGACTTCACTTCGGCCTTCGCGAGTCTTGCTAGAATGACTCCCATAGTCATCCCCAACTGATACATTAAGTTATGCTTTGAGTGGAAAGCTTCTTGAGAAATGTAAACCTTTGCAGATGAAACATCCCATATACTTCCGAGATGAAGGGAATAATTCATCTTCCTTCGGTTCATGCTTACGCTTACTGCCTACAGATTTTTCTTTCCTTTTGGCTTCACATTCACAGCTTTGCACATCTTCAGTTGTTTTGCAACTAGTAAGTCCTCTTACCGCTTGAATAACCATCTGGATACTCTGGATTTTGCTCTTCGTAAGTTCAGCAATCACACTTGAACTTGCGCCAGCCAGAAATTGGAACATATGATCTTCTTCACTCATGCCACGTACTTCTTGCACAAATGAAAGGAAGTTTTCAACATAGACTTGTGGTGTACCCATCATTTTTAGCCTACGTAAACTTTCTCTTGCATACCAAGCAACATTACTTGGCCAGAACTGACACCTCAGTCCATCTTTCATGTCATTCCATGACATAGGATTGGCATAACCAGCAGCTTCATCTTCTTGTAGCATAGTTCTCAACCAAAACTTTGCATCACCACCAAGGTAATTACTGCGAGAGTTACTTTTTTTACTTCCCAGTTCCATTCGCCTCAAATTATGCCTCAATGTCATACAATAAATTCTCAAATTCTCTAGCATTTCTTGAACCCACGTAAATTCTTGGCTCGGAGACTCGATTTGAGCTTTCTCCATGCACGTTTTCCCTGACAAACATGGCGTTACTGATTAACCCACGAATGCTTGTCACTTTCTCAAACATCTGCTTCGTGTGGCTTGTTAGTATGGTCTTTATGTCATAAAATTGCACCTTCAATTCAGTTACTTCAGCATTGGTTTCGCAATTCAACAAGGTTGCATCAGACACCTTGTCCTCGACTGCACCTACCCTTTTGTCAAATTCTTTAAACCAATCTGATGTCCTTTCTTCAAGTAGGTCTAGGCTGCCCTTATCTTCAAAAACAAAAGGATTTTCAAGGCCATCACAGCCCATGTCTATGGCAAAATCATCAATATTACTGTCATACTCCTCAAGCTGATCAAACGTACCCGGTAGTTCTTCTTCGATCATCATGCCATTAGAACTCATTTCTAAAGAAATACTCTGAAGATAATGCGCCACTTACTTGCTCACAGGAAAATAGTTTAAGAAAGAAAGAAGTCTTAGTGTATTATCCAACAAATACACTTGAATCGTGCACCAAACACAGCTCTGATACCCAAATTGTCACACCTTCAAACACCCAGATATTTTTCTATGAAAGTGTAACCCGGAAGCACAATGGTTTTGTGAATAAAGCTTCACCCACTTTCACTTCAGCCTCATAAGTTTGCACCAATGCAAACAACCAACTCAATAATTCTTCAGCGGAAGTCTTTATCCTTCTTTCTCTACTCTAAAATCATCAAATGCACCCCATAATACATTGAATTCTTTTCCATACTTTACCAACAAAAATCAGCCAACCAAGAACACTTAGAATATGACACAATCAACTCTTTTATTTCATCAAAGGGAAGAAATACAAAACTTGCCCACTTGGGGACTTACACAAACTTGTTTACCCTTAAACCAAGTATAACTCTTACAAAAACTCTCCTATTCGCTCACATATGCGACCTTCACTCTCACATATATTAGCTTACTCTCACACAAGCTAGGATGCCGAATTTCCCATGCCTTAGGACTATTTATACAGCAGCTTTGCTTGTCCAAACCATGCATAACTGTTACACACGCTAGAGACAGCCATCTGTCTCGGGGAGCAGTTTCATAACAGCCAACTACTATGCCAACTGGCCAGTTCTCCTTTAACTTGCGCCAATTGTCCAACACTTGTTCTCTTAGTAGTTAGAACTCTTCTCCCACAATGATAAAATCCTTTATAACCGTTCTACTTCATCACGCGTCATTGGCATGCTTGTGAAGCTCGTAACCAACTTGTAACCGTCACTTGAGCCGTATTGCGCCACTTGTTCTGGCATACTGGATTCTTCCACGCTCCAATGTTCAGCCATCTTGGCCCTGCATGTTTATCATTCTCAACTCATGCACGGACATTTCTCAAGCATCAAACATCGAGGCCATCTCCTTAAGCTCACTCTAGTTACTCATGTGTCATATATGCTTCACTACGCCAATTAGCTTGACAACAGCAATGCAACTCTTGCATTACCAACTTGTTTGCATTGTTCAAGCTTTGGCCAGTCTTGAACCAATGTCATAGACTAAATCTTAGTCTATTTCACTCTTCTTGCATCATCCTTGAGTTTGGGACAACTCAATTCCACGGATATGCCTTAATGACAACATCGCATGTTGTATTTGTCACTTTGGCTTTGTCTTGCCTTCTCTCAATGAAGCCTCATTGTGTCGGCCAATAAGCTTCATTCCTTAGCCAAATCACTACAACAAAAATGGTATATTGCAACATGACATTCATGTGGCAAGAACCCATGTTTCGTGTGGCAAAATCCTTTAGCCACATAATTTTTTTTTCCACACTATGTGGCAACAAACCGCGTGACAAAAAGTTATTGCCACACCTTAAATGAGCAGCAGCAAAAGGTGGGCATTTTGCCACCAAACTGTGAGGCAATAACATGAGACAAAAAGGTTTTTTCTTTTTTTTTCTTTTTTCTTTTATATTTTTTTAAAAGTCTTTTGCCACACCAATTGGTAAGGCAAAAACGTGAAGCAAAAAATATATATAATTATTTTTATTTTTTAAATTCAAATTATTTTCTTTAGACTCTTTTGCCCCTAAGACTTACTGCTGCTAAATGGTTAATAAATTTTGCAATAACTTACTGGTACGAAAATTTTGACAAATCACAGTATAATCCTATCCATCCACCGTATGATAATTTTCACAAATAAAGCATTCCACATACACAAAAAAATATTCGAAACAAAGAATTCAGATTTCATTAAAAAAAATGTGTTACAAGTATAGTGAATCCAGCCTTGACATGGAAAAAAAAACAAACAAAATTGAAACAACATCAAAACTTAATACAAGTTAATATTAACCCGACGCTGAATTGGAGAAACTTTATACTTCAAACGAGACTTATTTTGCGTTTAATCCACCCCAGCAGTCCTTTCCTAAGTCGCGTTCCTGCTAAACAAACACCACCAAGCACAATACCTCAGAATATGGCAGAATCAACATGCTTAATTATGAAAGCTTGAACTGGAAGAGAAGTATCATACTAATATGCAGTTCAAGCATAAACATTGAATACCCAATCCCTTACTTTTTTAAGTGAAGTCTCAATTACCTTTCAAGTTTGTAGATAAAGAAAAAATGGACACCTATTAATTTTGTTCACAGAATTGTAATAGGATATAGCAATAAATCCATACGTTTCAAGCGTATTCCAGTATCACAGAACTTTAAAGAAGGGGAAACATGGTGTTACTGGTGTAGGACAGGCCAAGTTTTGTACTTTTTTACACAGACAAATATGAGATAAATCTCAACCATACAATGAGTCTTGAATAACTTTGAAGTTGCAAAATGAAAAGTGATTATAAAGACCAACCTATGTATGCACATAGGTCGAGGATAGATTTTCCTTATAATTATTGATCTTATGTATAAACAATACCTCTATATGCTCAATGACCAAGCGACAAAATACCAATTGTGTCAGGCCTTAGTCTCTTATGTTTTATAGACAAGCTAAGGCACCATTATGAATCCAGTATTCACTAATACGTACAATAAGTTAACGTCATTCATTGTGTACATTTGGATATCTAAATGCATCAATCATCATTAACTACAACAAATTATGGTTTTCTAATTTCTTTTAATTATTGATTAAGTACTGGTTAGGCCTGATCAACTTTTCTGGTTTTCTGGTGAAGCTAGTTTCAACTATTGCGAAGTACAGTAATATTATTTGTTTTTTTTAAGAAGCCTTAGTTGTACTTTTGTAATACATTAAATTTACTTCAAAACTAACTGCTTCATCTTTGAATTGTGTATTTCTATACCACAGACAACAACCTTCTGACCATACTATTCAATTTCTTGTTCTAACATGAGATATTGAACAACCTCATATTCATACGCAAAACATAAAATGAAGTACTTGAAGGAGCTAGGGGACTAGAGATAGACTCAAAACAGGGAGAATACGCATAAATATATTATCCGCTGTTAAAGATACAGCTGCAAACTCACAAAGTAACCGACCACCAAATTCATATATTCTAGTGAGACATATGAGTATAGTTTCCACAAAGTAACCGACCACCAAAGAGAACCAATACTCACAATTTTTTGCAAGAAATCAATAGAAAAATAAATTATCAAGCATCTACCTGGTCTACCGATCACTTGTCTCCTAGAGGCATTCAGATCTGGACAAAACAACTTTCTTGATGACTGGAAATAGATTTCTCCTGCAATTTACAACCATACAAACAAAAGGATGAACAATCAAATCTTCCAAAAATATAGTACATTAGAATATAATGAAATAAAAAAAATCATAGCGTGAAACAAATTGAGTTACCTTATTTCCTGTGTTATGGCTCATGTTTATAATCTCACGGTGGTTTTATTGTGTCCTTGAGAAAAAAAATCAAAGGAAAATCCCTATTTCAGATCCAATAACTAATTTATCACAGAAATAAAAATTAGGGGAAAAGCTAAACAATGTTAAAAACATAAACTCCAAAACCATAATTTTGCATCAAGATTAACTATGATCTGAAGCTCAAAATGAATCATCTACAGGAAAAAACTAAAACACCGATTACCTTGAATACAACCACTGACATCAGGGGTATAAGACGTTGCGAAAATCAAACCAGAAATACCATAAACTGAGATAAAAAGATCCGAGATTGTTTACTAGGGTATTCGAAAGAGAGAATTTCAAGGGTTTTGAGAACGACGAATTTTTTCAAGAAGATTATGGGATTAGGAACTCTTTTTCTAGGGTTTTGATAAATATGGAGTTGCAGGCTTCGATCGATGGAGGAATAAAATGAATTGGTTTACACAAAACAGGTTTGAGAATTGATTGGTTGCTGGTTATGAATTTGTGAAAGAAAAGAAAAAATTTCTGAAGTTGCATATCTAGAGAAAAAAGAAGAGATAATGGAGGTTTTGGTTGTCGAGATTAAAGGATGTACTAGACAGACTTAGATTTCTCCGCTAGAGAGGCACGTCATCCACGAAATAACTTCTTTCGTTTCTTTTCTTTCCTAATTTAATTACCAAAAATCAACATAAATATTATTTTTTTCAAAACTAGTGACAAAACCCCTAGGTGAACAAATTAGTGATAAGAAAAAACCAGTCATATTATTTCTAATAAATAAAAACCGTTTCAAATAAAAATGGGACAAAAACCCCAAATCAAATGATAATGAGCAAATTTAATTTTTTTAATTTAAAAAAAAACCCAAATATACCCTTTTATCTGTTCTTCTTCTCTTCTTTCTTTCGTCTCCTTTTCCCACCACCATAGCCGATCCCTAAATCTGATTTTTCTTCCCGATTCAGAAACAACTTCCGCTCTCTCCCCACCTCACAAGCTCATCCCTACAAGGCTACCCATTCAAATTTCTCTGAAACTTCATTTTTCCAGATCTAAATGATTTATTCTTCTTCTTCATCTCTATTTAGATTTATCGATCTCTAATTAAACGCTTAAAATGAAGTTAAAGATAAACAAAGCATGTGATTTAAATTCCATTTCAGTTCTTCCTCCTCGTTCCATATTAGCTAAAACGAAATCGAAAACCTTATTTCTTCGATTTCGTGTTGATTCTGTGTTGATTTTGTAGATTTTTTAGCTTAATTTTGTTTGATTCGTGTATGAATTTTGTAGTTTTGTAACTTCGTTTTGCATCTGGAAGTGATGATTCTTCAATTTTGAAATCATTTTGTGTTTATTCTGATAATTTTGCTGTTTTTATGTTGTTTTGGTGTCTGAATTTTGTTTAGACGACCAAGTGGAATCACATCTGGAAGTGATTCTTCCATATTTGGTAGAAGTCAGCTTCGATCTCAACAACATTCACAAGGAATGCGATCTTTTAGGTTAACCCCAAGCTCTTGTTAACGGTAATCCATATGGTATGTGTAGTTTGAAAAATATGCATGTCTGATTGTGAGTTTACTGCTAATTAGGAAATGAAAAACCAAGGAATTGATGAAACCCGTCTCCAGTTGTTAAGAGATGTTAGTGGGGCTTTCAGACTCGGTGTATTGACAGCATTAGTTGGTGTTAGTGGTGCTGGAAAAACTACCTTGATGGATGTTCTAGCAGGAAGGAAAACCGCAGGGTTCATTGAAGGAACTATTAACATTTCAGGATATCCAAAGAAGCAAGCAACATTTGCCCGAGTTAGTGGTTACTGTGAACAAACTGATATCCATTCACCTAATGTCACAGTTTATGAGTCTCTTTTGTACTCAGCCTGGCTTCGTCTGTCTGTTGATGTTAATAAGGAGACCCGAAAGGTATGTGCATTACTGTAATAAAAATTTACATATCTCGAATCTCAACGCATAAAGAAGTTACAGATTGGTGTATTTTTCTATCATGTTTCAGATGTTTGTTGATGAGGTCATGGATTTGGTTGAGCTTCATCCCTTAAGAAATTCTCTAGTTGGTATGCCTGGAGTAGATGGTCTTTCAACTGAACAGAGAAAGAGACTAACCATAGCTGTAGAATTGGTTGCCAATCCATCAATCATTTTCATGGATGAACCAACGTCAGGTCTTGATGCTAGGGCTACTGCCATTGTCATGCGAACAGTGAGAAATACTGTGGATACAGGGAGAACCGTTGTTTGCACAATCCATCAACCTAGTATTGACATCTTGAAAGCTTTTGATGAGGTCTCATATAACTAGACACTGGTTTGCTTACAGCTATTATTGCTGAAAAGAGGAGGCCGAGTCACCTACGCTGGATCACTTGGTGCTCGTTCTCATATGCTTATAAAGTACTTTGAAGTGAGTATGGTTTTAAACATTTTCGTTCCACTCATAACTAGGAGTCATGAACCTGCATGCTTGTTCTTATGCAAAGAGTTCTAATCACTATTACGGTAACTTTTTGTAGGCAATCCCAGGGGTCCCAAAAATTAGGGATGGATACAATCCAGCTACATGGATACTTGACGTTAGTTCTGCTTCAATGGAGGCTCAGCTTAACGTGGATTTTGCAGAAGTTTATGCCAATTCCACTCTCTATGAGTAAGTGGAGTAGCATAAGTTTTTTCTCTTAATAATTCTTGATCTTAATTAACGAAAGTTCAAGTGTTCTATTTATGCCTTCCAGGAGAAATCAAGAACTTATCAAAGAATTAAGCACGTACACACAAGATACCCAAGACCTTCACTTTCCTACGGAGTATTCTCAAGACTTTATTACTCAATGCAAAGTGTGTTTTCTGGAAACAACATTGGTCATACTGGAGGAACCCAAAATATAATGCAATCCGGTTATTTACAACTAAATTCGTGGGTGTTTTATTCGGTGTTATCTTTTGGGACAAAGGGGATAAAACGTAAGAATTTCATCTCCTTCAGAGGACTTGGAGATTAGCTAGAGTCTAGTTTTTGTATCTTACGGAAAATTCATTTTCTGTAACAGGTCTAAACAACAAGACTTGCTGAATCTCCTTGGATCTATGTACGCTGCTCGAAGCATAGAGTGGATTGATGTTGTTTAGTGCACTGGAAGTAGTAGTGTTGTTGAACTGAAATGGTGGTACTGAGATTACAGATAGCCATGTAGTACGGTTCACCAGTTGGAGTTTTGTGTTGATAATGGAGTTTGCGGTGGTTGAATTGGCAGAGTAGTGAATGCATGAAACACGGGTGAAGACACTGTTGATGTTTAGGTAAAGACACTGAGTTGTGAAAGCTTAGATGTATGCCTAGGTGAAGACACTACGGTGGTTGATGTTTAGGTGAAGACACTGAGTTTTGAAAGCTTGTGGTTTCATCATAAATATGATGAAACCAAAACCGGTATCAACATATTTTTAATGAAACCAAAATCGGTTTCATCGTATTTTTGGTCAGTGGTGGGGGTGGTCGTCAGCGGGTGTTGGCGTTTTTACTGGTTTTGGTCAGTGGTTATCGGCGGTGGTAGTGATGGTGGTGGCTGGTGGCTGTGCTGGCTGGTGGTGGCGGCGGCGGCGGTAACGCTGTGACGGTCGTCGGCGGTGGTGGGGGCGACGGTACTGGTGCCATTTGTAGTCGAAGATGGAGGTTGTATGTAGTGTTGGTGCTAGTGGTGGCAGCAGTGGCAGATTTCAGCGGCGACATGAAACCACAAGTGGTGCTGGTGGTTGGTGATTGTGGTGGACAGTTGTGGTGCTGGTGGCGGTGCTGGATGGTGGAGGTGGCTGGTAGTGGTGGTGCAATGACGTGTTGCGGCGGACTATGGTGATGGTGGTGGCGCGGTGGTTGTGGTATTTGGTCACATTGGTTGGCAGTGGTGTTGGTCGCGGTGGTTATTGGTGAAATGACAATATGTGGAAAAATGATGAAACCAATTTCGGTTTCATCTATTTTTGGTGAAACCAATTTTGGTTCCATAATTTTTTCAGTTTGGTTTCATCATTTTTCACGAGAATTTGCACGTGAAATTTTGGTTCCATCATTTTTTCACTTTGGTTTCATCATTTTTTCTCATTTCAGTTTGGTTGCATCATTTTTTCTCATTTCAGTTTGGTTGCATCATTTTTTCTCATTTCAGTTTGGTTTCATCATTTTTTCTTATTTCAGTTTGGTTGCATCATTTCAGTGGTGGTGGTAGGTGGCTGCGGTGGCGGTTTTTGACGGTGGTTGTGGCGGTTGGCGGCTGCGGTGGAGGTTTTTGGCGGTGGTGGTGGCGGTTAGCAGTGGTGGCAGAGGTGGGAGTTGTAGACGGCGGCGGTGGTCGGTGGTGGCTGCGTGGCGGCGGTCGGCGGCGGTGGTGTTGGCGCGGCGGCGATCGGCGGTGGTGTGTCGGCGATGGCGGTCTTCGGTGGTGTGGCGTCGGCGGCGGCACAGTGGTGGTTCTGGTGGTGGTGTGATTTTTTTGGTGGTGATAATATAATAGAAATTAATGGTGGGGTTGATTTTTATTTTTGTTGGGGTGATTTAAAATTAAATGTGGGGTTGTTTTTATTTTTGCTGGGGTGATTTAAACTAGAAGGCTAATATAGACAATTTATTTTAAATGGGGTTTTTGTGAACAATTTCTTTTGTTGGGGTTTTTGTACATGGATAATGACACCTTTGGGGTTATAACCCGCGCGCCGTTTTTTTTTTTAATAAATATCTTTTCAGACTCAAAAATATTATAATTGTATTATTAGTATGTTTTGCCACATGTACGTGGCAGTACATATAGTTATTGCCGCATCACTAAACTATACGAGGCAAGAACTGAACTTTTGCCTCAACTTTTCACGGGTGCGACAAAATGTCTTACTTAATGCCACACAATTTTGCAACGAGGTTAAAAGCCACCTATTTCCGCATCAAATATAGATATGTGGCAAAAAAGTGTGGCAGCAAAGTCACTTTCTTGTAGTGAATATCTTTACAATGTAGTGCTGCACTCGCACTACATTGGCCCTGTGGGATTATGTCATTATCAGCACTTAACAGTCTATACAGTAATACCGATATTATGGCTTCATGATGCGCCATTATGGTGGAACTCTTACTTGGCCTGCAACTCTGTAACGCGTCATCATTATGTGTCACTTGCAGCATCGTAATAGTTAGCATCTACACTACATGATTCCTCGTATGGCTTGCTGGTTTTGATGCCAAACTCAAAACACACACATGCCGAGCTCCTTTTTAATTAAACACCCAACTAGGTGTATGGCCATATATTGGTCACTGATAGGATAAGAATAGTCGTTAAATAAAATAATTCAACGATTAAAACCAAACCCTAAACTTTACAGAGATATAGTATTCTATTCTCCACTCCGTTCATTTGCGCCTCCTTACTTCTTCCTTATCTCTGTAGACAAACAAAAACCCTAGACAACCAACAGAACAGATCTATTATCATCTCATGCAGAAACCTCGTTGAATTACAAGAATATCATGGTCGACTCGATTGTTTATTCATCATCACAGACCACAAACGAGATATTTTGGCGCGGTTGGTGTGGCTGGCATGATTTTCCATTGGCACAGAGGTGTGGCTAGCATGGTGGGAATGCTTTGGCGCGGTTGGTGCGGCTGGCATGATTTTCCATTGGCACAGAGGTGCGGCTAGCATGGTTGGCATGCTTTGGCGTTGTCGGTGTGGCTGGCATAATTTTCCATTAGCACAAAGGTGCGGCTATCATGGTTGGCATGCTTTGGCGCAGTTGGTGTGGCTGGCATGATTTGTCATTGGCACAGAGATGCGGATAGCATGGTTGTCATGCTTTGGCGCGGTCAGTGTGGCTGGCATGATTTGCCATTGGCACAGATGTGCGGCTAGCATGGTTGGCATGCTTTGGCGCGGTTGGTGTGGCTGGCATGATTTTCCATTTACACACGTGGGAATTAGGGTTTGGATTGTTGTAACCATAATTTGAAAAATATACCCAGGTAATTATTTTAGAGACACATTAAAATTTTCAGTAAATGTGCCTAGTAAATGATTGTTGCTTTAAATGTTGTGACATCACTGTCTTCTAGGGTTTAGTGTTTTACGATTTTAACCCTAAACTAAAAACCACCATAAACATTAAGTCCCCTGCTTAGCTCGGAACATGTGCCTTGTTGCGAGGTAAGCATGTGATGGTGACAGACCAGGACGGAATGGAGGTGTAAATCATTGCAAAGACGGTTAGGAGAATCCGACTAACCTTTTTGTGTGGTAAAGAGAATTTTGGCTTCCCGTGTTGGCGGCCCTGCGTAAGTTGTACTGGGAATGTAGACCATGGATTGGTGAGGCGAAAGTTACCGTCTTGGTATGGTCGTACATCTCCAAGGAAAAAGGGGCGCGGTCTTGGGAGGCTACGCAATTGGACAGCTTGGCTCGAGGGGCCAAGAGGTGGCGTGGTCTTGGTAAGGTGAACACACGTGGATGATTGGGTCACATAAGTAGAGAAGGCGGCTAGGTGTGGTAAGGCCACAACAATGGAGCGGATGGCTTGTCCTCATGCGTCCATGGCATGGTGGAACGTTCAAGGAAGGCTAGGCGTTGTGGGGCCGCGACAATGGAGCAGATAGCTTGGCCTGGTGCGGACATGGCGGGGCAAAGTCTGGTGAGATGAGGCGTGCACGGGCGGCTAGGCATGGTGGGGTCACGGAAATTGCATACATGGGCGGCTAGGCGCGGTGGGGCCGTGGTATGGCATGAGTTGTCTTGGACGTGGAAATTGGTCTTTGTGGGACCGGTTTCCTCTTTTCCTTCCTTGGCTCAAAATTGGAAATCCTTTCCTGGTTCGAACTCCCAAGTATCATGCCTATAAAAGGATGGTCGGCCTCTCCCTTACGCCTTCATTATTTATTCTTTTGTTGCTTGGTAGCGGTGAAGCGGACGAGCGGATTAGGTATGTCTTCCAGTACTTCCCTTTGACTTTTTAAAAAAAAAAACCCTAGTTGCAGGCGTACCTTTCCATGTCCGTAGTAAGTTGACCACTCCAACTCGCTTTGTAAAGTAGGCACGCGATAGTAATTGACATAACTTTTCCCATGAAAACCTAGTTTTTTTAGGGTTTACTCCTGTTCTTGGTGTAGCCGTGTGCATGGTCCCCCCCCCTTTTTTTTTGGGCGCGTCTATCTGGCCGAGCGCGAGTTTTCAGTTGCATGTAGTGGTGATGTAGATTCTGGCAGTCCCCACTTTTCGCGTATGCACGAAAGGACTTTGAAACCAATTAGTTTGTGCCCGAGGCGGCTCCTTGCGTCCAATAGAATAATTTTTACACGCTTTACTTAATAATTCCTTCTCTTCTTGTTCCATTGTAGTTATCGCAGTGGTTAAAACAATGTAAGATAATTTTGGTTAAGATGTCAACGGTTTCTGCGGTACCGAGGGAAGGGGGTAATTACAAGCCAAACATAGATGACGAGTTCTTCACGACATCAGCCACGATTAGGAGAAACCATCCCCAATACGGGCCGATCCTTCTGACCAGCTCGGAAAGCAAAGGAGAGGGTCGATCGGTTCGGCCAGGAGGCGTAATAAGGTTTTTCCTTCAGAGGAAAGAATATCATGCCTCTTCTATCAACTTTAAAATACTTGCAAGTCTGTGGCGTTCCTTTGAGAAATGGACGCGATTTATGATGGACCAGGAACCTGCAAAAACCAATTTGACCAGGGCATGGATTGTCGACGCTGTTGCGGCTTCCGTAGTGCTTCATATTAGGAAAGACATCCCAGGCTTGGTCGTTTTTGTCGCCAAATGGTGTCCGGACACTCATACGTCCGTATGCAGATGGGGTGAAATAACCGTTTTCTTGGAGAGTGTTGCTGTACTGCTGAACCTTCTCGTAGTTGGAAACCTTGATGTTGAGTTGTCCGCTGATGAAGAATAAAAGCATGTCGCCCTAGTTGCGAAATCAAAAGGGTTCGTTCGGAAAGAAAATGAGACAAAGTGCTTCTATGACTAGTGGGCGTCCCAGTGGTTTCCTGACGCGTCAGAACCGAACCAGAAGAATAGTACGCTTCATGTTGCAGCATTCTTGGCTCTTTGTCTATCTAGAGATACTTTTTATGACGGCTCGAGAAATAAATATATAAGACATGGACTTATCAAGTTTGCCATAAAATTGGAAAAAGTTGTCGTTCTTCCCCTCGGTGGTTTGTTTCTTGGTTCTCTGTATGCATACCTGGACCAGCTGGTTTCGGACATGGGTGCCTCGAATGGTCATATGAAAGTGGATTCGTATGTTCATGCCGCCTTTCTCCAGCCATGATTATGGGATAATTTCTAGAAGTATGCCCCGAAACCATTGTCTATACTTCCCAAGTCTTGGGGTGGCTCTAGAATACTGCGTTGGTCGAACAGGAGCCGAAAAACTGGTTCGAAACTGATTAGGTTTCTTGACAACTCGTAT
Organism: Papaver bracteatum; assembly: GCA_023529315.1. Lineage (NCBI taxonomy): Eukaryota > Viridiplantae > Streptophyta > Magnoliopsida > Ranunculales > Papaveraceae > Papaver > Papaver bracteatum. The sequence goes on from JAJJWX010003137.1 coordinate 103,688, forward strand.
GCGATTAATTTTCGTCCATGGGCTCCGGTGTATGCGTCCATAACTCAAATTAGTACCTTTGCTTCTGCTCCAAACATGTCTTTTCTTTCTGATTGAGGGAATCTGGGCGTCGTTGAGATTGTATTCATGCGAAGTTTCACCTCTGGCTATATACCGTCTTTTTTTCGAGTATCGTATCAGGTAGTCTCTTATAATATTGAGATAGCATCTCGGCATATGGGTTTCGACCAAGGGGTCCCTCTCGTTCGTTAGCTGGAGGCTCCAGGGGATCCATTATCAGATATTCTTGATGCTAGTGTCCTCGCACCGGACAGAATCCTCCCTTTCTTGCTTTCAGAACGAAATCCATCGACTACCTCCAAGTATAACACATTCTGGCAGAGTGAATTCCTCGTCATCCAGGAATTTGTGAAATTCGTAGTAGAGAACACTCGTGGTAGGCCTGCCACCGAGATTTTAGGAAAACATTCGTTGTTGAGGGATACTTCTTTAACCAAAAGGAAATCTGCTGGTCTGGACTCGGATAGTCCCCAAGTGAAGGAGATAAGGTCTAAGAATCGTGCTGGTGGTCTTTAGTCGGGTCTGAAGGCTCTCCCGACTTTTAGCTCCTCCAATATGCGAGTACGTATAATTTTCTTCCTGACTTAGTCGAATTACATATGTCTCTGTCTCATTCTTGAGTGTATGTCCTTGTGCCTTGCCCAGGGTCTTAGCAGTATGAACGCCTTTGCTAAACTTGCATGTAGTCAGAAAACAACACCTCTTAAGAAAGAAGGCAGTGATGATGAGCCTACCCATGACGGACCGGAATCCGAGAAGGATGAAAGCTCTGAGTCCAGAGATGGCAGGAGTAGTTCGTCCGATAGCAGTGATGGATCTTCTTCTAGTCAGTCTGAAACCGAATCGGTGAGTCCCCTCCATGTTTTTATTCTTTCTCCCTTTTTTTTTTTGCAGTAAAACTAAATTTTGATTTTTAGGAAAAATCCGGTCCTGGGGATGATCTTGAAGTGGAAAACCACCAGATTAAAGACGTAGCTGTACTTCCAACTGCAGAAACTGTGCCATCTAGCGACTTGGACATGGAAATTCATCATCCCGAGGGTGCTTCTGTGACTCAGGTGGAGGAGAGCACTTCGGGGGGTGAAATCGTAGTTAAGGATCTCCTGCCAGTTGCTGATTCAGTTGCAGGTGCCACCTTCAATCCTCCGTATCTGGACCCTTTCCCAGATCATGTGTTGATTGGTGGATTTAGCGTGCCAGCTAAACATGCGATATTGTACACCAAAATTTTGGAAATCTACGGTCACATTACCACGACTAAGAAGATTTCTAGTCGACATGCGTTGGTCAAGCATGTGGAGGAAGCCTTGTCTTCGATTGATGAGATGCGCAACGTGATAGGTCATACAGTTTCTGAGGATGTAATCTCGAGCTGGAAGTTCCATCTTGACATGTGTATGGTCTTCGAATTCAACGTTCCTTGGTTCGTTGAAGGTCTCTCTGATGTTGAAAGGTTATTGGCCGGAGAAGTTGAAGGTCCTTTCGCAGACATGATGAATAAGCACGAGGGAGCCCTTTTCCTAAAGGAGCAAGCCGCTATTGGAAAACTTCCCTTGAATATATATTTGTCTTTCAGACCTCTTATCTTTAGGTTTTTTTTTTTTTGAAAGGCAAATAAGACGCTTGGTTTTTGGTTTTTTGATTTTCTGGTTTTCTCGGGTTAATAGACAAATACTACCTTGATGTTTTTAGGTTATTCTTTTTGGAATGAATTGTTTAGGAATTGATTGTTTTGGTTATGATTGAAAGTGTCACAGACATCCTAGGAAAAACCTTAGAACTGTGTGTTGGTAGATGACATGGGGTAAACTATGTATCTTGTCTTGAAAACATGAAATAACAAACCATGTATCTTGTCTAGGTAAGACTTACTTGGTTTTTAGGTTTCCTGATGAAAAGTGAACCTTCAGAGTGTAAGACCAAGTTTTATGGGAAACAACGCCATGGGAAGTCCCAGTCGTTACTGAGCCGTCTGATAACCAAGCCGTTGATCCTTGGGCGGATCATCTGCTTCTATCCTCTGGGAAGTCCCCAGTCATCCCTTGTCGTGTTATGACTGATAATCGAGTCGTCGGGTAACTGAGTCGCACTACAACAAACAGAAGTATTTGTGACATTCTGTTTGCAATGTTAAAAAAAGCGTCAAAAAAGATATTCATATGTGACGCCCTGGGCATTGCAAATATATTGTGTTAGTTAGTTACAAAAATAGTGTGAACATTACTATTTGCAACATCATTGTTACCATCGTAAATAAAATTCAAATTAAATAAAGTCTAAAAATAAATAAATAATTTTTATCAACATTTTTATGTGTGAGAAAAACCCAAAAAATCAAAAAATAATTATCTCAGAAGTTGCCGGCAAATTAATATGTTCCACATATTTAATTTTTGTCATCGAAATCGTCCTAAAATTTTGGTCAAAATAAAACTGAACGCTAAGCTTATCATGTTAAAGAAAAGGAAAACAATAAAATAAAAATAACCGCCCACTAAGTATTTTCATATACACATACATGAGGTAACCCTAATATCTAGTCATCATCCTCTTTTCTCTTCCCTTGTTCTAAACCCCATTATCAAAATCAGATGCCTACCTCTCCACAACTCTCCCTACAACTCCCTATCTCTATACAACTCTCTCTCTCTGATAAAGTGGTAGCATAAACTAATATTATAGACAAATCTTGCATTCTAATGTAGGAATTGTGAAGGTTGTTCATACAATTGAAGATTTATTTCCAAAAGTTATATGGAATTACGACACGGATTGCTTACTCTTCAGTACTCAATTTCTATATAGGAATTGTTTTTTCAGTATTCAATCATTACAGATCTGAAAAATAAGTTTAGATTTACTTTAGATTCAAAGTCAGAGTTTTCTCTTTGATCTTGCAGTCTCAGGGTTTCGTTTTTTGCATGACAATTTTGATTATTGCTTCTTCTTTTTTCCGGATCTTTATATTACGGATTTGACAGTCTAAAACCATTGGAATAATTACAAGTTCTGATTAATTTTTTATGTGATTGATTTTCGTGGTTTTTTTCTCCCTCCATTTTTGTATTTTTTTTCCTAAAAGTAAAAAGGATTTGTTTCAGTTTCAAAAATATTGACCACTTTTTTTTAATTCTGTTTTTGAATTTTCGGTTAAGTTTTTCAAATGTTAGACTTCTCGTTATTTTGATGTGATTGTGAATTTCTTACGATTCAAATTTTTGATTTGTGTTTATAGGATTTTGTATTACAGGTAAGCAAGGCGACTAATCTTTAGAGAAGGAAGAAGATAGTTGATTGTTTTCCAGGAGTTGACTTCTGCAACTCAAATAACAACAACTAGTTTGAGGATTAAAATCAGAATTTGCTTGTCAAAAGCCAAACGATCGATTGTTGGAAGAAATCAATTTAAATTTAAAATTTATGAAATTTGATTATCTAGTATGTATTTGTAATTTTTTTTTGGTTGAATTGTAATTTCTTTTTGAAAGTTATTGTAAAAAAAAGATTTATCTGGGAATATATAATTTTTATTGATTCATGTTCAACTCATTTTAATGGCACATTGTCTGCTTATGGAAATAATGTAATCTTCCCAGCAACGACAAATTGTTGGCTTGGCAAGTCAAGCAAGGGAAACTTCCTAGCTTGGTGACCTTCGACGGTCGAGATTTTTCATATTGAGAGGAGGGGCAACTGTGGATCATTACGCGACTTTGTTTTTGGTAGCCGCGTAGTTGTGGCGCGACTAGGTTGGCATCCCGTTGTCATGGCATGGTTTGGCGTGGCCAAACTTAGGTTTTCGGGCCAAAGGTTACTATGTGTCGTCTGGTAACCTTGGATGGCTAGGATTTTCTCCTGGGATTGAAGGGAAACCGTTGGTGGCGCGGGAAGGGTGTGTTTAGGCTTGGCATGTGGGGCCAAGGGTTCTCCTTGGGCATGGATAGCTTTGGCTAGGTACGATTTTGGATTGGAATGCGGGGCCAAGCTTTTTTCATGGGCGTATGGCGTGGACAGGGCCAAGGAAAGGGCGCTTGGCTTGGCATGACGCGACTAGCATAGCTAGGGAAGGGTGCGTTTAGCATGGCGCGGCTAGCTTGGCTAGGTTCGGTTTGGCTTGGCACGTGGGGCCAAGGGTTTGCCACGGGCGTATGGTGTGGCCAGGGCCAAGGAAAGGGCGCTTGGCTTGGCATGACGTGACTAGCACAGCTAGGGCCAAGGAAGAGTGCGTTTGGCATGGAGCAGCTAGCTTGGCTAGGTTTGGTTTGGCTTGGCACGTGGGGCCAACGGTTTTCCACGGGTGTATGGCGTGGCCAGGGCCAAGACAAGGGCGCTTGGATTGGCATGACGTGAATAGCATAGCTAGGGCCAACGCAGAGTGTGTTTGGCTAGGTTTTGTTTGGTTTGGCTTGGCATATGGGGCCAAGTGTTTTCCATGGATGTATGGCATTTGCTAGGGCCAAGGTAAGGGCGTTTTGGCATGGCGCGGCTAGCTTGGCTAGGTGCGTGACCAAGATAGGGTTTTGGGCCCAAGGTCGTGAGGTGACCTTAGACGGGCTCTAGGGATTAAAGGGAAACTGTTGATTGTTGCACGCCTTCACTTTGGTAGCCGCGTGGGGAAGGCAAGCATGGTGGCGCGGCATGAAGGGCCATGGAGAGATGTGTTTGGCATGGCGCGGTCGGTATGGCTGACATGATTTGTCATTGGCACAGAGGTGCGGCTAGCATGGTTGGCATGCTTTGTCACGGTTGGTGTGGCTGGCATGATTTTCCATTGGCATAGAGGTGCGGCTATCATGGTTGGCATGCTTTGGCGCGGTTGGTGTGGCTGGCATGATTTTCCATTGGCACAGAGGTGCGGCTAGCATGGTTGGCATGCTTTGGCGCGATTGGTGTGGCTGGCATGATTTTCCATACATTAGTCCAAAACATGATTTTTAGGACACTTCGGGCGCGGAACAAATGACAGATTCTCTCAGTCGTTCAATATTTTACAGTCGAGATCCGTCAAATATGTTTTATGTGATAAATTACACTAGCAATCTGTAGTTTATTTAAGTTTTATTTGCCCTCATTCTCTCAAATTTCCACCCCTTCCGTTTTAAGATCCGTATGTGTATAAATATACATTTTAAACCGCTGATACACAAGATCTAACGGCTTGTTTTAAGATCCGTATTCCTATTAAATAAGCATTTTGGTCCGTTGTTGATATACAAGATCTAGCGGCTTGTAATCGGAAACTAGAAACTTCTTAAAACTGAAACGCCAGTCATCACCCATATGAACGTGCTCCCATATTTTTCTTCCTTGTAATCGGAAACTAGAACTTCTTTAACTTCCCTTGTGATTTTTTTCCTTCACATCTCAATCTAAATGTACTGACGCGAAGAAACCCACTGTGTAGAAGAGATGGAGACGTGAATTAATTAAAGATTCTTCTGATTTCGGTAAAATTATTTTGATTTTGTTCGGTTAATTTTTTGTTTTTCTCATCGCATATCCATCTAATCCCCAATTGGGATTCTTCTTGTTTATAAATCCTTGTTGTTTGATTGTAGAGCTCAATCATAGTAGTAATCAAGGGTTGGATCTTATTATTTTTGTTGTTCTAATAAGAAGGGTGAAGAAGATGCACATGAACAAATGCATAAAAGAATCTCCAAATAGGTACACTACCGTTATCTCTTAATGAATTACCTTGTTCATTCTTCTACCATTTGTTCAGTAACTTGTTCATTCTTCTATGGTCGACTACAAATGTTAGACTTCTTGTCATGTTTACGCATTAACTTGTTCATTCTTCTACCATGTGTACCCTGACTCATTTTTTAGATGTATCAATCTATGGACGCCAAAGTATGAAATTCTTCCCTTGCTAAAATAAAGATTAGTATTATTACTTTGGATTTTATTATTATGGATGACTTCCAATGCATGTGAACCTAAATTCTTTTTTTTTATACTTTTAATTATGGACATGATATAGTAATTGGAGGCGTGGGAGACTTGGAGATTTTTTCCCAGTAAGACCATTAAATGGCCATAACATTATGTAAAGTGTGCACCTGGAAGTTAACTTGTACAGTTTTGATTTTTTCCTTGTTTTGGACAAGAGGTAGCTTTTGTTTTATGAATGTTTGGGTGTAAAGTTGTCATACTAAAATTCAAGTTAATTTTAATTGAATGGGTTGCAATCGTTTACAAAATTCTATATATCGGTTTGTCTCGGATATTAATCTAAAAACAATAATAAAAAGAAATCAATAAAAAAGAAACAAAGCAAGAAAAAAGGAAATACTATCTTTCTGTTGATCCAGATTAGGCTGAAACTAACTCAACTAAACTAGATTAGGCTAAATCCAGCTGAATCTTAAACCTTAAAATTGACAAATAAAATTAGTTTTTATTATAAAACAAATGAAATCCGTTGAAATTTTTCAACAAAAAAAGTCTGTCCTAAAAGAAATAGTACACCAAAAATATAACAGATTTTAGGACGGGGTGAATTTGTCTTATAATCCTATTTTCGACGGTTTTGGTCTTTCCTAAAATACGCATTTTGGACTAGTGATAGGCACAAAGGTGCATCTATCATAGTTGGCATTCTTTGGCGCGGTTGGTGTGGCTGGCATGATTTTCCATTAGCACAGAGGTGCGGCAAGCATGGTTGGCATGCTTTGGTGCGGTTGGTGTAGCTGACATGATTTTCCAATAGCACAGAGGTGTGGCTAGCATGGTTGGCATGTTTTGGCGCGGTTGGTGTGGCTGACATGATTTTCCATTAGCACAGAGGTGTGGCAAGCATGGTTGGCATGCTTTGGCGCGGTCGGTGTGGATGACATGATTTTCTATTAGCACAGATTTGCGGCTAGCATGGTTGGCATGCTTTGCCGTGGTTGGTGTGGCTGGCATGATTTTCCATTAGCCCTAGACACACCATGCACCCATGGAAAACCCTTGGACCCACATGCCAATCCAAACCACGCCACGCATGCCATGCCAACCTAATTGCGCCAAGGTATACCTGACCATGCCGCCACCCCTCCTAAATTCTTCCTGAGTTTTACTTTAGGGCTGTTATAACCTCCCGAACGAGTTCAAATCCTAAATATCCTCACGAAATAAGATAGGAAATTCTTTTCCGGTGGATTTGAGGGGTGGACCATCGAAATCCGAGTTCGTGCTAGAATTCTACAACGATTTTAGTAAAGGGCGCTAATTAGGGTTTCTAAAACAAAGGCGTGCGGTCATCAACGGCCCCCCTTACATATTAGGAGCAAATCCTAGCCGTCCAAGGTTACCAGACAACACACGGTAACCTTTGATCTAAAACCATAGCTTGGTCACGCCCATGCCAAGCCTAACCCTAGCCGCGCCATCCTATTGGCCTTAACTACACGGCCACCAAAACGAAGGCGTGCAACAATCAACGGTTTACCTTCAATCCCAGGAGCAAATCCTAGCCATCCAAGGTTACCGAACGACACATGGTAACCTTTGGCCCAAAAAACTAAGTTTGTCCACGCTAAACCATGCCAACCTAGCCGCCCCCACCACGTTGTCCCTCATTATGTGTCTACCAAAACGAAGGTGTGCAACGATCAACGGTTTCCCCTCCTATCAAGATGCAAAATCTCGACCATCGAAGGTCACCACGCTAGCAAGTTTCCCGAGATTGACTTGCCAAGACACAATAACGTGCTACATGTTTTCCAAAAATATTCGAGACATCAACACAAACTTGGGGATCCTCTTTGGGTATTGGTTTGGAGGTTTACAGCGTGCGGCGTATGCTATGCCCGTCATAAGGAAGTGTCATAAGGGTGAGGCGGTTAGTAAATACGAGAAGTTATGTGTGAAATATTCATGGGACATAAAGCACATGAATTAACAACTTTATGGGACATGAATTCCATAACGTTAGCAGTTTCATGAATTAACAACTTTATGGACATTAATTCCATGCATATGGTTACCACCGCCTCCCATTTACTTCCCCACTCCTTAATGAGACCAGGGTATATTCTATTCTGACTAGTATAAATAGGTCTTACCTATTTACATTGAATAACAAGTTCATACGGGAGATACAACACTCAGAAATACTTACTTGCTAGCTTACCTCATGAGCTCTCTCACTTTTCTGATAATTAGTCATAGGAACCCAACTACTCTTCCAGAATCAACTATTATGGTCTTACCACTTTCCTTGCTTTCCTCCCCAAAACCAACCCATTCTCCTCCACCTTGTGACCGAAGCAAGTCTGGAACGACCATTTCTTGGTTTAGGCCGGACTTGTACAGATTGATCTCTCGAATATGAAGTACTCCCTTGCAGTATATTATTCAAGGTTTAAATTATTTCTCACATGCACAACCGCAATTACCGAAATCAGCAGAAACCATTTTCACCTACAAACAGATGGCATGAATGAATATGTGAATGTAACCTTCTGGCGTGCTTTTGGAGTCTTCGGTGCACATGTATGGTTTCATGTTGAGAAATTCTCGCGGCTCGTAAAACGTCGACAGTGATGATGTTGAAATCAGTAATAACCTGGTTGAGGGTAGTGAAAGCGTCTCATGCTGGTAGTCCCCATGCGTAACCTACTTTCATTACATTGCCTTGAATCCCTGTCCACGAGATTTGATATAATCCTATCGTACTCTTCTGGATATGACACTGGGATGCTCAAAAATTAAATGATGAAATATTCTGGATAGTGCAGGCTTGGGATCCTCCGCGGCCTCGTAAAGTGTTCAATGCGTCTTCTAAATAGAGAGGTGATGATGTTCTTGTGCTGCACCCTTGAAGAGTAAATGACCTTTTTGTAGGTACGGATTTTTGGTTAACTGAATCTTTTGAGATTTTACAGTGAAATTATTCCGTGCATACCCTCAGTCCCCAAGTATGGTTTACGTATTTCCATCTTGTATGGTTAGTGGGTTAACCATGATAAATACGTCACCATCGTGCATTCGTACTGGTTATTTTGTTACTTCTTCCACGTGGAACTTAAAATATGGAGGAGTATGGGGTACCTTTGTAGTGATTGTTGTTATGGTGAATATCTGATCGGTATCAACAAATGAGCGGCAACATCTCTTGGTAGAAGATGTAATCAGAAGAGACTATATTGTCGTGGTAATGAAGTAGGTTGGTTAGAATTATATGGGAATCAATGAAAGTAAAAGGATTGGCTGGATGCATAAGCGAGCAAGATGTACATGATCATGAGCTTTGACGGGAAGGGTCAGAGCGCGGCAATGACTATGAAGATTTGCTGGCTGTGATCATAATCTTGACATGGGGAGCGTGGTGGCATGATCCTTTGCAGGAAGGAGTGGTGTTGAAGCGAACGTTGAATCGGAGCCTCTGCTGGAGAACGTTGAAGTGGAGCCACTTCTGGACAGAACGTTGAAGCGATGCCTTGCAACTCTCAGAGCGTTGATGGTTACCATGTTGAAGACGGAGGCTATGTCATGTTCTGTCAAAATGGACATCCCTCAAGTGTACAGAGGTTAGGAGTCCCCTGTTTCATCTATCGATTATGCTTTCCAGGAGAGGTTGGTGTTTGGGAACGACTTACCTAGCTGGTAACGCCTGCTTTCCCTGATGCAGTGTGGTAGAGGGGTGAAAATATGTCTTGACGTTATGCCTTGGAGAAACATAGAATATCATGTAACTGTTTCTTCATAGATTATACGACTTTGTGGTCCAAGTTCCCATCGTGAAGTTCCTGACGGGAAGAGGGTCTCTGTGAATTTAGGAGGGTTGCTGATTTCCTTTGCTTTCGATTTTGGAGAAGTCGTTCCTAATCTTTATGTGTGATAAAATTGGATCGCTTATCCCCTTCTACTGGGAGTTCAAGATCAACGAGCCTCTTCAGTCCTGCTGAAGTGTCTTTTGTCATCAAATCAATAGTGGTAAAAGGAGGTCGGCTTCTTCCGGCTCTTCCAGTATCTTTCCCTGATGGTGGAGTAGCGTTTCTGGTGACGTTGGAGCTTCCACACTTGAAGAACCGTTAGGGTGGCAGAAGCGGCTCTGGTTCTGGTGATCGTAAGTGTATCGTGCAGGGATGGCACAGTCCTGATCACGAAGTGCTGGAGACATTGCATTGTTTCGAAGGGTGAGGATGGCGCTGCTTTGTCCGGTTGTGGAGCGGGAAAGATTGCACTGGAAGGGCGCAAGATGTTACCGCTGGAAGGATGCAAGCTATTAGCGCAGGGTATGGTATTGCGGCTGGTGTGCGTGTGCGGCATATTTTCCTGGCATGTGTGTCTGGTAAGCACGTATGGCAAGCGCACCTGGTAAGCGCGTCTGGGAAACGCATCTGGCAAGTGCGTCTGGTAAGCGCGTCTGGGAAGCACGTCTGGGAAGCGCATCTAGTAAGTGCATCTAGTAAGCGCGTCTGGTAAGCGCGTCTGGCATGCACGCCTGGAAAGCACGCCTGGTAAGCACGTCTAGCATGCGCGTCTGGAAACCGGTTCTGGTAAGTGCTGGATCGGCTTGGAATGGGCGATGTCTTGGATTTTGGTACGGCATGGAATGTTGGCTCGGCACGGTACTGGCTTGGCACGACGCTGGCTTGGCGTGACGCGGATTTGTTCTTGCGGGCCCAGTTGCCTCTTCCCATACGTAGCCCAAACATGAAATCCTTTCCTTATTTAAATTACAAAAAGTGTTATGCTTATGAAATGGTTTGGATCCCCTTTTTATCTCATATCTTTGTTATCACGTATTGGTGTTAGCGGTAGCGTGGTAGTGATAAAGTGGGCAAGCATATCCCAGCTATGTACTCCAGCGTTTCTCTTTTAATTTGATTTCTTGTGCTGGTGCAAACCATAGCCATAAGTATGCCTTCCATAAGTCTGTAGAAACATTTTTCTTCTAAACTGGTGTAAACCCTAGCCATGGGTATGCCTTTCATAAACTTGTGGAAATACTTCATCATAAACAATTCTTCGAATGTCACCGTAGTAACGTCTTCTAATAGTGACAGGTAATCATTGTTGTGCAAAGGAGGCACGGGTAGGTGACTTTTGTTTTTTGAAAGCGGCAAACTAAATGCCTGGTTTATGGGTTTTGATTTCCTGGATTTCTTAGGTTGATAGATAAATGTTACCTTGACGATTTTGGGTTATTCTGTTTGGAATGAATTGTTTAGAAATTGATTGTTTTGGTTATGATTGAAGTGACGAAGACATCCCAGGAAAACCATGGAACTCTGTGTTGGTAGATGACATGGGATAAAACATGTCTATAGGTTTTATCAGAACTTGAAAAAGCAAACCACATATTTTTGTGAAGATAAGACTGACTCGGTTTCTCAGGTATTCTGATGAGAATAAACTTTCCAGGTGTAGGACCAAGTTTTTTTTCTTCGAGAAACATGGTCATGGGAAGTCCCCGGTCTTTCGAGTCATTGTTGAGTTGTCTGATAACTGCATCGTTGACCATCGGGGGGATCGTTTTGCTTTTAACCTCTGGGAAGTCCCCAGTCATCCCTTGTCGTGTCATGACTGATCATCTGAGAAGTCCACAGTCATCCCTCGTCGTGTCATGACTGATAATCGAGCCGTAAAGTAACCGAGTCAGAGTGGATCGCCTTCCTCTACCATCTTGACGTCTGGGTCGAAGAATGGGATCTCTGGTTGAAAATTAACATTATAACCGAAAGATCGAACCTCCCGCTGTGGTCGCCAATTGTTTGTAGGTGAAAATGGTTTCTGCCAATTTCGGTAATTACGGGTGTGCATGTTAGAAACAATTTAATCCCTAAACAATGTACTGCAAGGGAGTACTTTAGATTCGATAAATCAATCGGTACAAGTCCGGCCTAAACCAAGAAATGGCCGTTCCAGACTTGCTTCGGTCACAAAGTGGAGGAGAATGGGTTGGTTTTGGGGAGGGAAGCAAGGATAGTGGTGAGACCAGAATAGTTGATTCTGGAAGAGTAGTTGGGTTACTATTACTTGTTATCAAAAAAGTAAGAAAGCTCACGAGGTGAGCTAGTAAGTAAGTATTTTTGAGTGTTGTATCTCCCGTATGAACTGGTTGTTCAATGGAAATAGGTAAGACCTATTTATACAAGTCGGAATAGAAATTTACCCTGGTCTCATTAAGGAGTGGGGAAGTAAATGGGAGGACGTCGTAACCGTATGCATGGAATTGATGTCCATAAAGTTGTTAACGCATGAAACTGGTTTTCATGATACTGCTAACGTTATGGAATTGATGTCCCATAAAGTTGTTAATGCATGTGCTTTATGTCCCATGAACATTTCACACATAACTCCCCGTATTTAATAACCGCCTCACCCTAATGACACTTCCTTATGACGTGCGTAGTGTACACCGCACGCTGTAAACTGCCAAACCAATACCCAAAGAGGATCCCCCAGTTTATGTTAATGTCTTGATTGTTTTTTGGAAAACATGTAGCATGTTGTTGTGGCTTGGAAAGTCAAGCTCGGGAAACTTGCTAGCCTGGTGACCTTCGACGGTCGAGATTTTGCATCTTAAGAGGAGGGGAAACCGTTGATCATTGCACGCCTTTGTTTTGGTAGCGGCGTAGTGAGGGTCAAAGTGGTGGCGCAGCTAGGTTGGCTTGCCGTTGGCATGGCATGGTTTGGCGTGGCCAAACTTAGGTTTTCCGGCCAAAGGTTACCATGTGTCGCCTGGTAACCTTGGATGGCTAGGATTTTCTCCTGGGATTGAAGGGAAACCGTTGATTGTTGAACGCCTTCGTTTTGGTGGACGCATAGTGAAAGCCAACAGGGTGGCGTGGCTAGGTTAGGCTTGGCATGTGGGGCCAAGGGTTTTCCATGGGAGTATGGCGTGGTTCAGGTCAAGGCAAGGGCGTTTGGATTGTCATGGTGTGATTAGCATAGCTAGGGTCAAGGCAGAGTGCATTTGGCATGGCGCGGCTAGCTTGGGCTAGGTTTGGTTGGGCTTAGCACGTGGGGACAAGGGTTTTCCATAGGCGCATGGCGTGATTAGGGCCAAGGCAAGGGCGTTTAGCTTGGCATGGTGTGACAAGCATAGCTAGGGCCAGGGAAGAGTACGTTTGGCATGGCGCGGCTAGCTTGGGCTAAGTGCGGTTTTGGGTTCGCATGTGGGGCCATGGGTTTGCCATAGGCGCATGACGTGACTATCTTGGACTAGGTGCGGTTTTGGCTTAGCATGCGGGGCCAAGGGTTTGCCATAGGCGCATGGCGTGATTACGGCCAACGCAAGGGCGTTTGGCTTGGGATGATGTGACTAGCATATCTAGGGCCAAGGCAGAGTGCATTTGGCATGGCGTGGCTAGCCAGGGCTAGGTTTGGTTTGGCTTGGCATGTAGGGCCAAGGGTTTGTTTGATAGACACATTTGTGTGTCTAAATTGTCCTCAATGTTTCGTTTTGTTAGTACTCGCTTTTGTATTTATTATGGTGTTTTGTGTGTTTGTAGGTATTTTTGGAAATAAAGATTATTGGAAAATTCTGCTCGAAAAGTTGCTCGGAGCACCTACGGAGGACATTTGATATACGGACCCCAGATTTGGCTAAGGGGCACCCACGGCTATATATAGCCCATTTATCCATCGCACCCTTCTTCACAAATTCAAAAAAAATATTTTGGCGGGAAAAGCTAACATTCTACGACAGAATTAGGGTTGAAATTTTGGAGGGGATTGAAGGAGACTCAACGGCTGGTAATTGTTGGGATGACTTCACTGGTGTTAACAGGAATGGTATGGTTGTTATTTTCGGTTAAAATTGGCTAGATTTCCGGTGGAAAGAAAATAGAGGTGCGTGTGCAAAAGATGAGTTATTCACGGGATTACAGCGTGGATATGTGTGTTTGGATAGATGTTGGCCGCTGCAGAATCGTGAAGAAGTTAAATAAGGAAGATCCAGGACTATCAAGCACTCATTGACAGAGTGGGAAGTTAATTCAGGGAAGAAACTTCGTGGCCGGCAAGAAAAAATATTTTCTGAGTAAATGAAAATTTCCCGGAGTAATGAGAGAAGATTCTTGTCCCTGTTGGGTTATAAATAGTTGCTGGTATACCAAAGAAAGGTGACGGAGAGTTGGGAGAGACAACGGAGCAAAGAATCGAGAGTTTGAAAATCTGCTACTACTGCCATTAAAGAAGAGCTCGAAGAACAAAATACCACCATAGGAAGTCGTTTTTTCAACAGTAACAACGAAAATTAGAGCAGGGTCGTAGCGATATATTTACAGTGACGCTACTGTTTTATCGTTATTTGTAACACTCATTTGCAACAATTATAATTGTTACAAAAACCCGGTTTTAATCATTTTCTCCCATTTTTCATCATTTGTAACCTCTTTTGAGCATAAATGAAATCAACTTTTGAGTGTGTTTCCAACATGATGAGCGGATAATTCTCTCACAACCAAGGCAATTGTTGAAGCTATCTACACATGCATAATGGGTAACTATTTCATTTTCTCTAATATTTAATTATAATTCACTCAATCACTGCTTTTGCAGAGTTTTTAATTGTTTGCATAATTTTCTTCATTAGTTGTGATTCAATTAGATAGGTTATGCTTCGTATTAAGATAATCTATGCTTAGGGGATACAATTAATTTTTTAGAATTTGCCTGATTATTTGTGAATTAAGAATTAAAGGATTTAAAGGCTAATTAGAGTTATGAAATATTCAACATCATTCATTCATTTGTAATAGTGGATTCTAGTGTCTTGGTTATCTTTAATATTTTGAAATCAATCTTGAATCAAGTTTTCTTTATTTTGAAGTTTTATTAAGTCTAAAATATTTTGTTTTCACAAGTCTCACGAACCTTTTTACTACAACATTATTGATCCACATCATTGCCATAGGTGCATGGCGTGATTAGGGCCAAGGCAAGGGCATTTGGCTTGGCATGGTGTGACTGGCATAGCTAGGGCCAACGCAGAGTGCATTTTTCATGGCGCGTATAGCTTGGGCTAGGTGGGGTTTTGGCTTGGAATGTGGGGCCAAGGGTTTGGCATAGGCGCATGGCGTGACTAGCTTGGGCTAGGTGCGGTTTTGGCTTGGCATGTGTGTCCAAGGGTTTTCCATAGGCGCATGGCGTGATTAGGGCCAATGAAAGGGCGTTTGTCTTGGCATGATGTCATTAGAATGGCTAGGTCCAAGGAAAAGTGCGTTTGGCATGGCGTATCTAGCTTGGATAGGTTTGGTTTGGCTTGGCATGTAGGGCCAAGGGTTTGCCATAGGCACATGGCGTGATTAGCTCCAAGGCAAGTGCATTTGGCTTGGCATGATGTGACTAGCATTTATAGGGCCAAGGAAAAGTACGTTTGGTATGTCGCGGCTAGCTTGGCTAGGTTTTGTTTGACTTGGCATGTGGGGCTAAGGGTTTTCCATAGGCGCATGGCGTGACTAGCTTGGGCAAGGAGCGTGACCGAGCTAGGGTTTTGGGGGCAAATGTTATTTGGTAACCTTATACGTCCAGGATTTGCTCATCCGATTGAAGGGCAACCGTTTATTATTGAACGCCTTCATTTTGATAGCCGCATAGTGAAGGCTAGTATGGTGGCGAGGTGCGTTTGGCATGGAACGGTAGGTGTGGCTAGCATGATTTGCATTCTTTGGCGCGGTTGGTGTGGCTGACATGATTTTCCATTGGCGCGGAGGTGCGTCTAGCATGGTTGGCATGCTTTGCGCGGTTGGCGTGGCCGACATGATTTGACATTGGCACAGAGGTGCGGCTACCATGCTTGGCATGATTTGGCACAGTCGGTGTGGCTGGCATGATTTTTCATTGGCACAGAGGTGTGGCTAGCATGGTTGGCATGCTTTGGCGTGGTCGGTATGGCTGGAATGATTTTCCATTGGAACAGAGGTGCGGCTAGCATGGTTGGCATTCTTTGGCGCGGTTGGTGTGGCTGACATGATTTTCCATTGGCACACAGGTGCGTCTAGCATGGTTGGAACGCTTTGGCGCGGTCGGTGTGGCCGACATGATTTTATATTGGCACAGAGGTGCGGCTAGCATGGTTGGCATGCTTTGGCACGGTCGGTGTGGTTTGCATGATTTTCCATTGGCACAGAGGTGCGGCTAGCATGGTTCGCATACTTTGTAGCGGTTGGCGTGGCTGGCATGATTTTCCATTAGCACAGAGGTGCGTCTATCATGGTTGGCATGCTTTGGCGCGATCGGTGTGGCTGGAATGATTTGACAATTGGCACTGAGGTGCGGCTAGCATGGTAGGCATGCTTTGGCGCGGTCGGTGTGGCTGACATGATTTTCCATTAGCACAGAGGTGCGATTAGCATGGTTGGCATGCTTTGGCGCGGTCGGTGTGGCTGGCATGATTCTCCATTGGCACACGTGGGAATTAGGGTTTAGCTTGTCGTAACCCTAATTTGAAAAAGATACCCCGGTAATTATTCAGAGACACATTAAAAGTTTCAGTAAATGTTCCTAGTAAATTATTGTGTTTATAGGTGAAAATGTTTTCTGTTGATTTTGGTAATTTCAAGTGTGAAAGTGAGAAACAATTTGAACCCTAAACAATGTACTGCAAGGGAGTACTTTTTGATTCGATAGATCAATCTATACAAGTCCGGCCTAAACTAAGAAATGTCCATTCCAGACTTGCTTCGGTAACAAAGTGGAGGAGAATGGTTGGTTTAGGGAGGGAAGCGAAGAGAGTGTTGAGGCCAGAATAATTCCGGGAGAGAAGTACTTGACTTGTATCAGAAGCTGAGAGATTTGAGAAAGCTAACAAGATTTTCCTATCTGAGTATGGTAATTTCCCTGAAAAAAGACTCGTGTCTTTGGTGGAAATAAGTGATCCTACTTATACAAGTCCAAAAATAAACGTACTCTGGCCTTTAAAGAAAAGAAAACAGATGAGTTAAATGGGAAGATGTGGTAATGCCCGGTATTGATGGGATTTGATGGAATTGATGTCCCATAATGAATGAGCGTTTCACCTTTGCATCTTGCATTTACTAACCGCCTTAATCTTATTACACTATCTTGAAACGTGCATTTGTGTATGTTATAGACTACCAAACCAAAACCCTAATGAGCATCCCCTATTTTGTGTTGATGTCTCGAATGTTTTTGGAAAAAATGGAGCATATTGTTATGGCTTGGCAAGTCAAGCTAGGGAAACTTGCTAGCCTGGTGACCTTCGACGGTCGAGATTTTACTTCTTGAGAGGAGGGGAAACCGTTGATCATTGCGCGCATTTGTTTTTGGTAGCCGCGTAGTGGTGGCGCGACTAGGTTGGCATTCCGTTGGCATGGCATGGTTTGGCGTGGCCAATCTTAGGTTTTCGGGCCAAAGGTTACCATGTGTCATCTGGTAACCTTGGATGGCTAGGATTTTCTCCTGGAATTGAAGGGCAACCATTGATTATTGCACGCCTTCGTTTTGGTAGACCCGTTAGTGAGGGACAACAGGGTGGCGCGACTAGGGTTTGTTTAGGCTTGGCATGTGGGGAAAATGGTCCGACTTGGGCGTGGATAGCTTTAGCTAGGTGCGATTTTGGCTTGGAATGTGGGGCCAAGCGTTTGTCATGGGCGTATGGCATGTCCAGGGCTAAGGCAAGGGCGCTTGGCTTCGCATGACGTGACTATCATAGCTAGGGCCAAGGCATAGTGCATTTGGCATGGGGAGGCTGGCTTTGCTAGGTTTCGTTTGGCTTGGAACATGGGGCTAAGGGTTTTCCACAGGCATATGGCGTGGCCAGGGCCAAGGCAAGGACGCTTGTCTTGGTATGACGTGACTAGCATAGCTAGGACCAAGGCAGAGTGCGTTTGGCATGGCGCGGCTAGCTTGGATAGGTTTGGTTTGGCTTGACATGTGAGGCCAAGGGTTTTCCATGGAGGTATGGCATGGCTAGAGCCAAGGAAAGGGCGCTTGTCTTGGAATGCAGTGACTAGCATAGCTAGGGCCAAGGAAGAGTGCGTTTGGAATGGCGCGGCTAGCTTGGATAGGTTTGGTTTGGCTTGGCATGTGAGTCCAAGGGTTTGCCATGGACGTATGGAATGGCTAGGGACAAGGTAAGGGCATTTTGGAACGGCGCGGATAGCTTGGCTAGGTGCGTGACCAAGCTAGGGTTTTGGGACAAAGGTCGTGAGGTGACCTTAGACAGACATGATTTTCTCCTGGGATTGAAGGGCAACCGTTGATTGTTGCACGCCTTCACTTTGGTAACTATCACACCTTCAAACGCCCTAGGAATTTTCTGCGAAAGTGTAACCCGGCAGCACAATGATTCTATGAATAAATCTTCACCCACTTGCACTTCAGCCTTATAAGTTTGAACCTTTGCAAACAGACAACATTTCAGGTTAACATCGGAAGTCTTTACAACCTTCTTTCACTTATCTAAACTCATCAAATGCACCCCATAATGCACTCAATTCATTCCATACTTTACCATCAACAATCAGCCAACTAAGAACACTTATAACATGACACAATCAACTCTTTTTATTGTATCAAAGGGAAGAAATAAAAAACTTGCCCACTTGGGGACTTACACAGACTTGTTCACTCCTTGAACCAAGTCTAAGTCTTACAAAAACTCTCCTATTCACTCACATATGCAAACTTCACTCTCACATATGTTAGGCTAACTTTCACACATGCTAGCTACCGAATTTCCCATGCTTTAGGACTATTTATACAGTAGATTTGCTTGGACAAACCGTGTACAACCGTCGCACACGCATGGGACAGCCATCTGTCCCATGGAGCAGTTCTGTAACCGCCAGTAACCGTGCCAACTGACCAGTTTTCCTCTAACTGACGCCAATCATCCAACACATGTTCTATTGCAGTTAGAACTCTTGCTCCCACGTTTATAAAATCCTTTATAACCGTTATACTTCATCACGCGTCTTTGGCATGCTTGTGAAGCTCGTAACCAACTCGTAACCGTCACTTGAGCTGTATAGTGCCCCTTGTTGCGCAGTACTTAATTCTTCCACACTCCAACGTTCAGCCATCTTAACCCTGCATTTTTATTACTCTAAGATAATGCACGAACACTCTTCATGCTTTACTTGTCGAGGTCAACTCCTTAAGCTCACTCTAGTTACTCATGCGTCATATATGCTTCACTATGCCAATTCGCTTGACAACAACAATGCAACTCTTGATTTACCAACTTGTTTGCATTTTTCAAGCTTTGGCCAGCCTTGAACCAATGCCATAGACTAACTCCAAGTCTATTTCACTCTTCTTGCATCATCCTTGAGTTTAGGCCAACTCAATTCCACGGATATTCCATAATGCGAACATCCTTAATGAAGCCTCATTGTGTCGTCCAATTAGCTTCATTCCTTAGCCAAATATATTTACAATGTAGTGTTGTACTTGAAATACATTGGCCCTGTGGGATCATGCCATTCTCAGCACTTAATACTCTGTACAGTAATACCGATATTATGGCTTGCGTTGCGCTATTATGGCTTCGTAATGCGCCATTACGGTTGAACACTGACTTGGCCTGCAACTCTATGACGCTCCATCATTATGCGACACTTGCAGCACCGTAATAGTAGCCACGTGGGGAAGGCCAGCAAGGTGGCGCAGCATGAGGGGCGATGGCGAGATGTGTTTGGCATGGCGCGGTCGAGTTTGGATGGCATGATTTTCCATTGGCACAGAGGTGCGTCTAGCATGGTTGGCATGCTTTGGCGCGGTCGGTGTGGCTGGCATGATTTTCCATTAGCACAGAGGTGCGACTAGCATGGTTGGAATTCTTTGGCGTGGTTGGTGTGGCTGACATGATTTGCCATTGGCACAGAGGTGCATCTAGCATGGTTGGCATGCTTTGGCGCGGTTGGTGTGGCTGGCATGATTTTCCATTGGCATATAGGTGTGGCTAGCATGGTGGTATGCGTTGGCACGGTTGGCGCGACTAGCATGATTCGCCATCGGCACAGAGGTGCGACTAGCATGGTTGGTATGCTTTGGCGCGGTTGGTGTGGCTGGCATGATTTGACATTGGCACAGAGGTGCAGCTAGCATGGTTGGCATGCTTTGGCGCGGTTGGTGTGGCTTGCATGATTTTCCATTGGCACACGTGGGAATTAGGGTTTGGCTTGTCGTAACCCTAATTTTAAAAATATACCCTGGTAATTATTTTAGAGACACATTAAAGATTTCAGTAAATGTGCCTAGTAAATGCGTTATGACTTCACTGTCTGCTAGGGTTTAGTCTTTTACGATTTTAACCCTAAGCTAAAAACCACCATCAATATTAAGTTCCTTGCTTATCTCGGAACAGGTGCCTTGTTGTGAGGTAAGCATATGATGGTGACATACGAGGACGGAATTGAGATGTAAATCATTTCAAAGATGGTCAGGAGAATTCGACTAACCTTTTTGAGAGGTGAGGAGAGTTTTGGATTCCCGTGTTGGAGGCCCTGCGTAAGTTGTACTTAGAATGCAGACCGTTGAGTGGTGAGATGAAAGTTACCGGCTTGGTATGGTCGTACATCTCCAATGAAAAGGGGGCGCGGTCTTGGAAGGTGAAGAAAGTGGATGGCTTAGATCGAGGGTCCATGGGGTGGCGTGGTCCTACTAGTACAAACTATCACATAGGCCACATTGTCAGATCAAAATCCTAACCACACCAAAATATTTTTCCGTGGCTACAAGCATATATTGTTGTTATGGCCATGTTGATCACTTTCCTGTAGCCATAGGATACTATTTGTTCATGGTTTTAAGTATAAACCCATGACCTTTAGCCATAGATGGGTATATGGTCACGTTAACCAATTGTGTGCGTGTCTAATGCGTAGGGTGGAAACAGACACGCCTATTCAGTCGAGGCGGAAAGAAAAATTATTTGGCCACTTTAATTCTTTTATGTGTCCAAAATGTAGGGTTCATTGGACACTTTAATTCTCCGAGGAAATATCAAATATATTAGCCACTGGGATTATTAAGGAATAGACACAGTTTTCCAACATGTCCAAAGATAGACATATAGCTACATGAATTTCAAATTTTTTGGATTATCATATGGCATGAAGATGTTTATGTATCCAAAGTATTTGGTTCATTGGGTGCGTGAATCATTGTATATATATATATATGTGTGTCATATGCAGTTGCTATCCAATAAGCAGATAAAACTTAGCTATGTGCGACCAAGGTCATTAGTAGTGACTGGTTAACACCGTGTACTATGTGTACATGTTTCGACCTCGGAGCCATGGTATGCATATAATATGCCAGAATAGGGTTTGTTTAAGGTTTTGGAGAATATTCCGAAGGAATCTTACATGTAAATGGATGGATTCATCGCTCTTACCAAGTTTCCGACTTCTAGTAGTCCATTCACAGTCAGGATTCGATATCGGAGCTAGGGTACACATATAATATGCCAGAATATGGTTTGTTTAAGGTTTCAGAGAAAATTACGAAGGAATCTTACTTGTAAAAGGATGGATTCATCCTTCTTACCAAGTTTCCGACTTATAATTTTCCACTCCCGGCCAAGATTCTATCTCAAAGCCAGGTTATGCATATAATATGCCAAAAAAGGGTTTGTTTAAAGTTTCGAGTCGATACTGAGCTTTATATTTATCGACTTCAATGATGTGTCATGCTAAGTTTGAAGTCTGAACCCTCCCGGAGCTTCTCGGTTCATAGTTTGTATGTCGTTATACCATATTTGAAGTTCGAATAAACACCTAAGTTTCATATATATCGATTTCGATGATGTATCATGCTAAGTTTGAAGACAGAACCCTCCCAAAGATTCTTGGTTCATAGTTTGTACGCCACTATACCACATTTGAAGTCCAAATCGACACTGAGATTCATATCTATCGATTTCGATGATTATCATGCTAAGTTTGAAGTCTGAAACCTCCCGGAGCTTCTTGGTTCATAGTTTTATGCTTCTTGAGTCTACGAGTGTGAACTAAAGCTACTCCATGACCTGTATAACTAGTCGAAATTACTTCGTGACCTATGTGAGTAGTCGAAATTCTAACCGGAAGCACAAAGAGAAAGCACAAAGAAACACACCAATTATCGAATTCATTTCTTATTTTTCAGCCTCATTCTTATACATTTTTTGGATATTTTTATATCATAATGTTGATAACAATGTCCTAAATTTTTTAATATGTTTTTTGGATTTTGTTTTATGGCGAAGGTTGATAATAAAACCGAATACATGAGTTCGTATAAGCACAATGAGAAACACATGCTTCCCAATCCGCATGAACATCCCAAATAAAATCTCAACCGTTAAGATCTTTTCCTAATCTGTATGAAGGGATCAAACGAAACGTGGTCCGTCGGATTCACTAATTCTATTTATTTTTTGTGGAATTTGTTTACTCACTTAGAAAATATAATTCACCCAACCCGTCTTTACTCTTCATCGCCATCTCCCCTCCCTCTCTATTCACCTTCTTCACCAAATCTCTTCGATCCTTTTATTGCTTAATCAATGTTAAATCTCTCTAGAAGGATCTCATACAGTTACGAAGATACTAATCGCGTGTCGTTGTTGATTGAAACACGGATGAATTGATGGGTTCGTGTTGCAATTGAGTTTGAGAACTAGGGTTTTCTCTTAGAATCATTAATTGAGTTAGAATTGAGAAATTAAAGATGGGTTTGGTGAACACAGTATGATGAGGAAGAATTAGTGATTGATGTGTGAATTTTAATGAACATTAAGATGATAAGTTTTTGTTCTTTCCCAGAAATAGATATTAGGGTTCTTGATTTAAGGGGAAATGAAATTGAAGTTTTAGGGGAAGGATTAGAGATGGGTATGTTTGATTTGAAAATTAGATTGAATGAATTTTTCCTGGTGGAGGTTTGCCGGAGAAGATTGATCAGATAAGTTGCCCTTAATTTTTGGTATTACATATTCTTTTCTTTTTTTTAATATTTTTTTACAACTTATTTATTTTTATGTTCAAATCTTTTGGAACTCATGTTGTGATTGTTTTGTTTTTGTCATTTAGGTTGAGAGAAGCTTGTTTCTATCGGTAGTGTTAGTGGTGGTAAGCTTTGTTGGTGGTCACTTTTGTTCATCCGATGATTGTGAAGGGACTCAGGGAGCAAACTAGGTGAAATTATAAACCCATGTCTTATATTTCTTTGTTGTTGTGTGTTCTTTGTCCTCAATTGTTAAAGAAGTTCAGGATTTTTTCTTTTCTGATTTTGGTTGATATGCATTCTTAGTACGCCTAGCTTTGGCCTAAACTCGCATTAGTAGATATGAGATAAATATATTTTATCCCCGGTGGTTTGCAGTTGAGAATGGGAAAGCAACATGAAGAATGAAGGTTGCTGGAAGGTTTAAACCTTGTGCTCACATGGGATGTTATGCTCACATGGCGAAGGTTGATAATAAAAAATATTCAAATACTTTCCGATAGGATGTTATGCATCATCATTTGTATCAGCTAAGTAATGGGGATGTTTTCTAGCTCACATTTTCACTTAAGCTAACAGTGAAGATTAATATTTTGATTCTATAACTCCGACCTCTTATACTTTAGTTTGATTTTGCATTCTTGATTCACGTCTCTGATGGTTTGCTATTGTCATATGCCGTCAAACTTTGCAACATTAGATGAGGATTCTGGGGTTGTTACCAGTAAAAGAGCTGACAGGCAAGAGGGGTTGTTACCCGGTACACCATTAGAGCACCAGCACCCCTTCCGTCCCCATGCCATTGGAGTTGTCGAATTATATTTATGTACCAGTGAATGCATTACTAATAGTCAAGGCATCAAGCAGAATCTAGAATTTCTTGAAGAAATTAAATTACCGGACTGACCCATGTACCTCCAATTGGACTGGTGTCCTATGATTCAATACTTCCTCTCTTATCAACGTCTATCACCACGTCCGACAGCTGTATGTCCGTTTGTCTATTTACTTTCATTACTTAGATTGTAATTGTACCAGGTACCAATTACAGTCTGAATTTACATCTTAATTGGTTATTCTTGTTTTATTTTCTTGTTTCGGTAGGCAATTGTTGAGTATGAATCTTACTGGAACCTTATCACCCGAGCTTGGTCGATTCTTATACTTGGAAATTATGTAAGTTTAAACCACCAATTTCCCTAGAAAATTATTTCTTATGGCGTTACATGATTCTTTGTTGTTGCTAATTAATTTTATTCTATTTGTGTTTCGTCATGGCAGGGATTTCACGTGGAATAAAATTACTGGGAGTATACCCAAGGAAATCGGCAACATTGAAGCTGTTGTAAGTTGTTGTGTCCATTGGTTATCATTGTTTCTATCAAACCCAAGTCGATACTAGGTGAGTGTTATCCTAATGCTATTGTGACTTGTAATATTGTAGTCTCTTGAATGGAAACATATTGACGGGATCTTTACCAGAGGAATTTGGTGATCTTCCAAATTTGGACAGAATTCAAATAGACCAAAACTTCATATCAGGACCATTGCCTAAATCATTTGCCAACTTGACCAAAACAAAGTACTTGTGAGTAGTTAATGACACTGTGTTACTTGTGAATATGTCTGACCCCTCATTTTAGTTTTTCCAATACATTTGTACAATATTTGATTACTTGTGTCAATCCATTAATGGGTGTTGCAGCATCAATGGACGGATATCCGCTGGTCCTTTTAAGTGTGTCACTAGTTGTTGTGTTTTTTTGTCGGCCTCCCCACCATGCTCGGTCATCTAGTGCTTTGTGATTTTTGAAACTCTACGTAAAATCTTTTGGTCATTGAACCGACGTAACTAAGCAAATTGGTTTGTCCTTTTGCCTGTTATCCAGGAAACGTTAAGGAAGGCAGAAGAATTATTTGGTACAGACATGAGACAACAAAGATCATTACCTATCACTTCAAGGGCTTCTTATTCCAAAGATGGTGCATCATAATAGGTAGGCTACATCTCTCTTTATCTTTCACACACACATGCAAATATACATATCCACCAACAGAAAGATAATTGCATGTCTCTGTACACACGCGTAGAACTAAAATATGGGAGTTTTGGACCTCCATATGAGTAGCAAGTCTACAAGACTTTTTCTATTTTTTGTTTCTGACCGTAGAAAAATGATTAAGTAGTATTCATTTTCTGATAAATTTTCTTTTTCATGAACAATAGCATAGGACGGGTTGTGTTATTCCCTGTTTAAGGAAAATGCAGAACTGGTGTTTGCCTGGTGTAGTTGAAGAGTACCAGTGATTTGCAGGTGCTAAATAAAAATAGCTATAAGAGTACCAGCGATTTGCTACAGATACCATAGTTAGGGTGGATTGATGATTTCTGAACAACAAGATGAAGTACCCTGCGTTGATTTTGAATGTTCAAGCTTCAATGTTGATTCCCTCGCTGCCGCAAAAGAGTCTATGGTTTAATGTCTTCAAATTTAGTGTTTTTATATTTTAGTTTCAGTCTCATATCTGTGTGATGTAAATATTGTATAGTTTTTGTGTTATGTCATTAATAAAGTGAATCTTTCAAGCAAATATATCAACTTCTGCTGGAAGTATTTACAATATCTTTTTTCCTTTTGGTTTCTGGATTTCGTTTTTGTTTCACTCTTAAATTGGTTTTTGGATGTGACAATTGGTTTATCGCCATGGAGCTAAATGTTATCCGTACCTAAAAGGTCATGAATTTGCCACGTTAAAATCAATTTGCGTGTCTAAATGGTAGGGATGACCGCTCTTTAAATAAATTCACGTGGCTTTTGGGACAACTATAGCCACATCGAAACCATTTTCTTGTCACGACCACGGTTTAAATAAATTCATGTGGCTTTAGTCAGGAATTAGCCATGGTTAAACTATTTTTCCGTGTCTAAATAATAGAGGTAGACATGGTTAAATAAATACATGTGGCTTTAGGATAAACAATCGCCACATCGAAATCATGTATTGTATCTTAAGAATGTCTATTGCCATGGTGTTACAGTTTCAATGTGATTGTAGGTCATGAATTAGCCATGATAAAATGACTTTTGCGTGTCTGATTAGTAGCAAAGTCCATGGTTCAAATAAATCCATGTAGCTTTAAAGTAAACACTGGCCACATTAAACATAAGTTGTGTGGCTATAAGGAACTTATGGCCATGGCAATGCTCAACTGCTTAAAAAAACAGGGTACCATATGGACACGGCTATAGGGTTTTGGCCATAGTAAATCATGTCTATTAGTCACACAAATTTTATGTAGCCATAAAGGTATCCTTTTGTCATGGGACTTAATATCACATTTCTGGAGTGAAAAAAATCCATGGCCGAAATCCTATGGACACGGTGATCCAATGTGTCAAATGCGAATTTTTGTACTAGTATCCTGGCCGCGGAAATGGCATGATAGAACGTGCAGGGGAGGCTAGGCGTGGTGGGGCCGCGATGATGGAGCGAGGGCTTGGTAAGGTAAATGCGCGTTAGCAGGGGCCGCGACAATGGCATAGTAGAACGTGAAAGGACGGCTAGGCGTGGTGGGGCCATGGTGATGGAGCGAGGGCTGGGATAGGGCCGCGACAATGGCATACATGGGCGGCTAGGCGCGGTGGGGCCGTGGTGATGGAGCAAGGGCTTGGATAGGGACGCGACAATGGCATACATTGGTGGCTAGGAGCGGTGGGGACGTGGTATGGCGTGAGTGGTCTTGGACGTGGAAATTTGTTTTTGCGGGACCGGTTTCCTCTTTTCCTTCCTTGGCACAAAATTGTAAATCCTTTCCTGGTTCGAACTCCCAAGTATCACGCCTATAAAAGGATGGTCGGCCTCTCCCTTACGCCTTCATTATTTCTTCTTTTGTTGCTTGGTAGCGGTGAGTCGGACGAGCGGATTAGGTATGTCTTCCAATTCTTCCCTTTGACTTTCTTTTCTTTTGTTCTTTTTTTTTTGAAAACCCTAGTTGCTGGCGTACCTTTCCACGTCTGTAGTAAGTTGACCCCTCCAACTCGCTGTGCAAAGTAGGCACGCGATAGTAATTGCCATTCCTTTTCCCATGAAAAACTAGTTTTTAGGGTTTACTCCTTGTCTTGGTGTAGCCGTGTGCATGATCCCCTTTTTTTTATTGGGCGCGTCTATCTGGTCGGGCGTGATTTTCCGGGCTGAGTGTAGTGGTGATGTAGATCCAGTTGGTTTATGCCCAGGGAATCTACCTTGTGTCTGATAAAAATATTTTCTACATGCTTTATGTAATGATCCATGCTCCTCTTGTTCCTTTGTAGTTATCGCAGCGGTGAAAAACAACGTAAGAGAATTTTTGTTAAGATGTCAACAGTTTCTATGGTACCGAAGGATGTGAGTAATTCTAAGCCAAACATAGATGACGAGTTCTTCACGGAATCAGCCACGGTTAGGAGAAATTATCCCCAATACATGCCGATCCTACTGACCGGTTCAGATAGTGAAGGAGAGGATCGATCGGTTCGGCGAAGAGGCTTAATAAGGTTTTGCCTTCATAGGAAAGAATATCATGCCTCTCCTATCGACTTTAAAATCCCTGCAAGTCCGTTGAATTCCTTTGAGAAATGAGTGTGATTCATGATGGACCAGGAGCCTATAAAGACCAACTTGACCAGCGCGCAGATTATTTATGCTGTTGCGGCTTCCGCAGTGATTCAAATTAGGAAAGACATTCCAGGCTTGGTCTCTTTTGTTTCCAGATGGTGTCCAGACACCCATACGGCCGTATGCGGGTGGGCCGAAATGACTATTTCTTTGGAGAGCGTGGTTGTGTTGCTAAATCTTCCTATAATTGGAAACCTCAACGTCAGGATTTCTGCAGATGAAGAAGAAATACACGCCACCCTGGTTGCGAAGTCAAATGGATTCGTTCGGAAGGAAAATGAGACGAAGTGCTTTTATGACTGGTGGGTGTCTTAGTGGTTTCCTGATGAGTTGGAGTCGAACCAGAAAAATAGCGTACTTCATATCGCGACGTTCTTGGCTCTTTGGCTATCCAGGGATATTTTTGACGACGGCTTGGGAAAGAAAGAGATAAGACAAGAACTTATTAAGTTTGCCATAAAATTGGCAAAGGGCGTCGTTCTCCCTATCGGTGGTTTGTTTCTTGGTTCTATGTATGCACACCTGGATTATCTGGTTTCGGACATGCGTGCCTCGAACGGCCATATTAAGGTGGATTCGTATGTTCATGCCGCTTTTCTCCAGGCATGGTTGTGGGAGAATTTCGAGAAATATGCCAAGTATGCCCAATTTTAATTAGCGGATAGATGCTATATCATCGAGAGGTTTTTCAATGGATCCCCTTTCCATCTCATTTGAGCTTTTACATCCCCTTTTGGTGTTGCTATAAAATTTAACAGTATCCAAGTTAACCACTTTGCATCTTTCATATTGTTGCAGACCTACACTGTTGGTGGAAAACTTGAATATGGACACAACTTTTTCTCATTGATTAGCTAAGGAGCCCAAATACTTTGGTCTTTCTGTGCCCATGTCCAAGTTTATTATGTTCATTATCTACCCATTGTGATAGTTGTCCCAAATTTAAAATTTTCAAAAACCAATGGGATTTTGAATCTCTATTTTCATAATCGGTAGATAAATGACCATCTCTTTATCTACCAATTTTGGTAGTAGCCTAAAATTCAATTTCTTCAAAAGGCATCAAATTTTGAGTTTCCCAACCCTAACAATCGGTAGTTTATTACTGCAAGACCTACTACTCTTATGCAAACGTTCATGCTGTTGGTGGTCATAATCATTAGATATATATATTATCCGTTAGATCATGAAAGTCAATCAACGGTTAAATTAAACCTTAAATTAGAAGGCAGGCCTCAAAGCCATATAAATGGAGAAGTTGTCCCTAGTTTTCTTTTCCATTCAAATCCAAAGTTCAACCCAGCCCTTTACCCTGAGATTCAATAACCAAACAGATCTGTAAATCTATGATCCATTACTAGAAACAAAAACATCACAACAATTTCTTCTTCACGGAAGATTTTTCATCAACAACTTGTAGCATAATGATATTTCCTCTCAAAACATTAAAATCTACTTCTTTTAGGGTTTGCCGGTGTTGTTTTGGTTCAGTTTTAGTCGAACTCCGTTTTCCATTAATTAACTTTTCCTCCGGCGTTGTTTTTAGGATAACCAAAACTCCATTTTTTATTATTTTGTGTGTGAAGAGTTAATTTTTGTATTACTAGTTAACAGTTCGCTATTTTTCTACTGTATTTGTAATCACAGATCATCTTAGTTTGTATTAGTTCAGGACGAAATTTGTTATTTGCATATAGTA
Organism: Papaver bracteatum; assembly: GCA_023529315.1. Classification (NCBI taxonomy): domain Eukaryota; kingdom Viridiplantae; phylum Streptophyta; class Magnoliopsida; order Ranunculales; family Papaveraceae; genus Papaver; species Papaver bracteatum. The sequence goes on from JAJJWX010003137.1 coordinate 133,008, forward strand.
ATGTAGTTTTCTATAATCACATCTAATGAAAAATGAAGTTGTTGTTAACTAATATCATAGCCATTTGCAAAACATAAACCAGCAATGGTTTGGATTCAATTCGGCTGGATGGATTAGTGCATGTCTTTTAGAAAAAAAATCTCTCTTAGCTAGTTTCCTATTTCTTTGTTTGTATATATAAAAACCAGGAGTAATCATAATGTAGGAAGACTAATTCTAAGAAATTTAATGTAAGAACCTGACGATCACAGTCATTTAAAAAACATAAGCATTGATTTTATCTGAAGTAAGAGGTCAGTAGACCTAGCAAGGACTATGGAGGTCTGTTAAGCTCTGTCTACACTAAATCCATATTTTTCCTCTTCTTGTCCAGTAATTGAACCTAATGAACTAGGGTGTTAGAACCTATCGTACCCTTCCGCGCATCAGTTTCAATGTCTTCAAATGGGTATTCATACAGATGATATTGTGTCGTGGCCCGTGAAAAACAGTTCCATTCAACTTCATTAAAAACCTGTCGATCGAGCTGCATATTGGAGGGGTAAATAAGGAAACACAAGAGGTGGGAACGAGTAAAATCCAGTCAGTCGAACAAAAGGAGGAAGAGGTGAATGAGGAGCCGAAACCCTATAAAAACTATTCAAACCGTCATCAGATAGATAAAGCGACCCAAAATCTATTCCGACCGGCCTTGGTACACAGCTTATGCCGAGCCATCTCCGTGAATACAGCATCCTGCCTTTAAATCTTCCTCACACCATCCTAACCGTTTATCAACACATATGCCGGTCAGCTACCCGGGGCAGCAATGGAATACGCATCATCCGTTTGATCAAATAGTAAAACCAAACCAACGATCAAAATAAACCCTAATACGAACTGGCAAATCTCAAAACATTATAAGAAGAATAGTTCTCTATTTCCCTCCCATCCCATCTGTGCAGTTAAGAATCCAAAGAGTCTCACCCGAAAAATCAATCAACAGCCAGACAGATCTCCCATCTGTAGATCTGTATGAACCATCAATGGAAACACAACAAAATCTTGGCCGATGCTTAAAAAGGAATTACAACACAATGATTTCTCCTCTCATAAAATTGATACGTTCTCTTGCTTCCCTTCGTACACCTTTTTTAAGTTCCTCTCTTTCAACTCCTCTTCAGGGTAGTGTGTAACAATTCTTGGTTGGGGGGAGTATGTAACAAGAAATTATTAAATGTAAATGTATGGGTAGATGAATTTATTTACAATGAAATCTTATAGCTCCTTATACATTTTGTACAAATATATTTATTTACAATGAAATCTTATAATCATACGCAGCAGTTAATGTCTTCTTTTCTTGTGAACAAATAGATTCTTTTTGGTAGTTGGTTACTTAGAGCTGCGTATGATTATGAAAAGATTACAAATGAAACAACTAATTACAAATGTAACGACAAGTGTATAGATAATTCAGATGAATTTACAGATCTAGATCACAAATGAAACCATTCAAGACATGCTACGTTACTATCAATAAGGGTGTTAGGAACCAGTTGAACCATCATCTAGATGGAGGTTCACCCTTGTTCTATTGCAGCTGCAGATAATGTTCACACTTCACAAATCCCATGTCGAGGAATGTTTAGTTATGCAATGAAGAAGCACTTTTTACCAATAAAATGTTTTTAGTATAAGTGGTGTCTTTGCTAGTCCTCTACTTGTAATTGCAAATTTGTATGTATAAAGCAGGTTAATAACTAGAACACCGCTGCCACGGTGGTGAGGACGGATCTAAAACAAATGCAACCGATTTATAAAGGTGAATACCAGTATTAAGGATGATACCATTTGATATAAGACAAAAAAATATTAAATTGGGATCACTCTAATAGTGATATGTCCCTTTATAAATCATGCTAAAAGATACATTTTAATGAAAATTAAGAAAATGTAAAACCTACGACGGAAGTAGCACATGGGAAAATATTTCACCCTTCAGATTTATTTTATCTTTTAAATTATATTCACCCTACCCTAGAATCTTCATAGTGCAAATAATTTGGTCATTTCACATTGTATCAGACCGGTGATGCACCATCGTATTCATGTGAGATTGTTTATTACCTTTAATTATTTCACATGGTATTAGACCACTGCAGCACACGTAGCCATTGACACAAAATGCACGCCTGCGCTTAAGTATTAACGTGTGTCAAATGTGGTGATAATGGTTCTCGTTTAACAACCAAACCTTTCATTCTCACAGTCGCCGCCTGTCTCCGCCCCTTTCTCCTCCTCCTATTTCCTCATTTACTTTTGCTGTAACGACAATTGATCTTCCTTTACTACTACATGCATCACGAAACCGAGCGAAGATACGGTCTATCAGGAAAAAACATTTTGCAGCATCATTTAAGCCATATTAGTTAAAAGAAAAACTAATGTCGATGAAAATTACGATTTGTCTATGTTTCATTTTTTAAGAGAATTGTTGGTATATAGTAGCAACAATGTTAGATTTAATAATTTTGACTGATAAATTGGTTGTTCATGTTAATGGGGTTTTCAATTTATATGGAATTTGTGGTTCAGTAAATATCAAATCTAAAAAGACTAATTTCATGTCTTTGTCTCTACTTTTGTTTCGAAAGAAAGATTCTTAATGCCAAATCGAACATCCAACTTTTGATCATATATTGATTTTCTGGTGTTGATTTCATGTTTATATGTAAATTAGTGACAGTAGAAAAAGAGGGTGGTGGTGGTGGTGATGATAGTCTAAGATGATACTAAAGGAGGTGGAGGAGGATGGGTATGGTGACGGTTGAAAAGAAGAGAAGAGGAAGAAACGATGATTTAAAACCCAATTGTGAAGTTGGTGGCGGCGGTTAAGGATAAAGGATGGTGTTACTAGTGGGAGTAATGATTGGCATTATGGTGTTGGTCGTGGTTCTGATGGTGTGGTAATGGTGGCGGTGCTGCTGCTACTGCTAGTGTAGGTTAAGAAATGAGGAGGTGGTAGTGATGGCATCTGGTGGTGGTGATTTGGTATTGGTGGATTGATTTCTGTTTTGGGTAAACAGAGTACTTTGATTTTGGGGTAGTGGCGGTGCTCGAGGTGGTGGCGTTGCTGGTGGCCGAGGTGGTGGTGGCGGTAGAGCAGGAGTAGGTGGTGGAGGCAGTTGAGGTGGTGGTGAAGACATGGAGGGACAACTTAGGTTTAATGGGGATGTGGAAAGTCGTACCCACCATAGCACCACTTCCAGTGGTTGTGGAGGTGGTGCTGAATTAATGTTTCTTGTCTTAATTTCCATGTTTGCGGGCCATGGTGGAGAAGCTACGGCGGATGTAATTCACCAAACTAGAAGGGTTATTTTCGTCCATGAAAAAAGTAAACAAATGTGACGGGAATCTGTAAGGAATACTCTCTCCCAATCTTTTTGTTCAATTGAGCATTTGCGTTACTCTTCATTTTACAAAAAAATAGTCATAAAAGGGACTCCCTCCCTACGGGCCCTTCGGGCCTTCCGGTCTGTCGGCCCAATGATTTGAGATCAGTTTTAATTTGCCTTTGGAAGAAGTTTTTTCATAATAAAATGTTGTAATTACAAACTTTTATGTTGCTTTAAGCTCTTAGTCTAAGATTTCCTGGCATGAAGATCAAATCTCGCCTTGGTTAGAACACCTAAGTGCACGAGGCACTGTGACACCATCTTTTGCTGTTAAATTGCAACCCAATAGCAGTCTTATGATGTAAGTGCATCCCTTGCTGCAATAAGTGATTGCCCATCACAGAATCGAATTTGTTTGGACACCAAAACTAAGCATAATTATCTCTTGTTTCCCATAAGCAAATGTTTTTGGATTATATACAGAAATAGGTCTGTTTTGGTAGGTCGTTTTCAAATCTAAGCCTGTTTTTTTATTTCTTACAAATCTAAGCCCATTGAACGGATTCCATCCAAATCCGTTACCTCACTCAATATCTCGTGTTGACTTGCCAATATCTCATCAGAATCCCATACAGCGAGATCTCGCGTAGGTGTAGACATTACGAAAATGCCCTCTTCTTCTCAACAAAATTTAACGATCCTATTGTTTCTTTCCTCTTTTCTTGTCCTCTCTTTTTATTCTAAATCGAAGGTATGGAGTTCGGCTCCGAGTTATTCACTAGTCTGGGTAAGATATTTGCGCGAGTCTGGATAGAGTTTTCTTTGAAAGAAAACATGGAAGAAACAAACATAGCTTCCATTGAGTTTATTGTTGAATGGTGGTAATGAAAGAGTTCTTTTTGAAGATTTTGTGATGAATTATGAGTTGGTTTATTGCTGGATTCAATTGTACATCAAGTTATGAGAAGATTCAGGGAAGATTTCAGCAAGGAATTCAGTGAAGAAAGTATGTTGTTGCTGTTGGTAATGGAAGTAAACGGTCAAGATTGACAATGGATGTTTTCGAGTTCTAAGTAGTGAAGATTGATGATGATATAGAGTTTGAATGAATTATAAATGGTGGATCTATATCTGATTTGAATTTGCAGGGAATTGGAGGTCTACAGAAGGTATTTCCTTAGCAGAGAAAAACACCATCTGAGTGTACACAGTAACCGTTTGACAAAAAGCCTGAACCACGGGACAGGTCTTGTACCAGTAAGCTACGTCCCTTCTTTTTGACTATGCTCTACCCATGGACACATAGTAGGAATCTTTGAGTTTTTTTTGTGTTGAATGGTTGTTGTGATGATTGGTTGATGCTACTATAGAAGATAGTGATGTTGAGTAGTATTTGAAGCTAGAACTAAAGTTGCAGATGGAATAGTTTGTATGTCATAATTGCAGGAATATGAGAATGAATGGGTATGGATGTATGAACAGAAATGCAGGGTTTGAGGTTATGAGCTCACTCTTGAACCTGCAACGGACTGAGACAATGATGAGTCTGTGTGAGAAATGGCTAGGTGCTGCTGGAGTTATGTTTACAATGACATGTGTTGTGGTGTAACTGAATTACTTAGTCTGCTAATTGGGTTTTTGGTATTTTTGATTTTGCAGTGAAAAGGAAGCTCAAATGTGCATTTACAATGCTTTATAGGAAACTCATTTTGGTTTTTGTTGCGGTATTAATGAAACGCCTTCTCATGAGCTCTCTGGTAAGTTGAATTACTGTGAAACTAGAGTTCTGAATTATCAATTATCACATTTAAGAGCTTTTAGTGAGAGACTTTAGCTAGTTGTCAGTTGACTTGTGATTTTAGGCTTGCCGGGAGTGTTATCCGTTAGTCCTGACCGGGATTTTGAATCTGCAGAGAAGGATTACAGTTTAGACAATGTTCAATTGGGTCGTGTGTCGAATTTAATTGCTGGACCATCTCGATTGTTTTCGGAGGGGAATTCTAAGTATTGTTTAATTAGAATGGAAAAATCTACTGTTCAAGTTGTTACAAATGCGCAAATGGTGGATTACTATGCTCAAATACTATCAAAGGTTTTGGGAAAGTAAGTATTGATGTATGTACTCCTTATGTTGAATTTTCATCTTTTTTGTCTATCTTTCATTCTCTTAAGTATGTGTAAATGATGTTCCGCAGTGAGATGGATGCATAAATGTGTATATATCATATTTCCTGGAAAAACAACTTTGGGTTCTTTTGTGAACTTGATGATGAATGTGCGCTCGAACTTGTAGGTCAGTGCCAGCTACTATTGTGAACAATGGAGTCTACGGAGTTATGTTTGATGTGTTAGAAGGGAATTTTGAAATTGTTGCTGCACTGAGTTGTTGGAGGAGTAAAGTCAGGAGGCTACAGGAAATCGGTTGTGCAGGCAGTGAATTGGTTGAGAAAATAAGTCTGTAATTGCCAATGAAAATTTAACTGAACTGCAAATGGGTTAAGTAATGTGCTGCAATATACGTATTTTAGGTGTTGCAATAGCAGCGTGCATGCAGTAGTGGCTTGAGTACTGGTGATGAGACATAAATAATTCAGCGATTCAAAGTACTAATAAGTCTTTTTACTTCCTCTTAACGGTGCTAACTTTACAACCATCAATTTTGGTCATATAAAGCTTAGATTTGTAAGAAATAAAAAAAGAGGCTTTGTTTTGTAAACCATAAAAAGAACAGGCCTGATTTGTAAAAAGCTCAATTTTTTTCACTCATCACTACTCGAACTATTTGTGATTGTGATTTCAAAAAAAAAAAAGTATTCACTAGTGGAAAATGGAAGTGAAACCACTTCAAAGACAAGAAGTAATATCTTTAAAAACGACTGTGTTCATCAGTTGGAATTTGGAAGTGGTTTTTTCCAAAACGACTGCTTCTGGCAAACGTTTAATTCTTTAAAAGAACCACTTTCTTCGACAGTATATATAGATACTGATGGAAACAGTCGTTTTACTATTGATATTTTAATAAAAAAATGATATTGATTCATCTGAATTCAAAGATGATTCAACTGATTTACTAAAAGTCGAATCGCAATCAAACAAATAATGATTTCAACACTGGATATAACAAAATTAAATTGATAATGACTTTAGTGTATTCAGTTTACAATTTTAACTTTCTAAAATACTGCAATTTCCAAGTCTTAAAAAATTGGATACTCAGTTGGAAAATCTTGACCAATATCCTATTACAAGCTTAACAAACCATAAAATTTCAACTCCATTTTAAGGTAGGACTTCACCATCTATGCCTTCATTTACTGACAATGTATCTCAAATCGGGTCCATTGCTCCAGCCCTAAGCTGTAAACAAAAACCAACCAAGACTACATTAGTTAACACCAAAAAAAAAAAAAAAAATGAGGAAAGCACCAGAACCACTTCAACACATACAAGTATCCACTCAAATTGAAATTTAAAGAAAACATATGATTGCAACTATATCAACAACAATAGATCTTTGATGCTCCAAAAATTTATACAAGATGGTCATTTATTGTAAGAAACATCCACCAAACTATATCACAGAACACAATTTAATCAAATAGGATAAACAATTCAGTACAACAATAATAATTAGAAAATAGAAATAGAAAGGTTAAAGATTACTTACAAATTAGTAACAAAATGATCCAGTGCAGATAACACCTTTCCAATTCCCTCTACAAGGATTGCTACCATGTGGAATTCATCTTGTTACCTGCAACGGAGCAAAATATCGAGTCTTATAATAGCTTAATGAGTGGTTTGTATTTCCCCCTTGTACTGCAGTACATGAACATAGTTATTGGCAGACTAGAGGTTGAGTCATGAGTAAGTATGCCCGTAAAGAGAAGCTACCTGGTATAAACATGGGTATACCTGAGTTATTATGACCATTTTTAATTCACTTGACGACTTATTTCCTCCCTTCACAAGATGATGATGCACGGCGGGGAACCTTACTTCTTTCTGCTTCTACCTGTTCATTAAATTAGAAGAACTAATGCAAGAGGAATAGGTCCAAAAAGACGCAATGTATTAAGGATATAAGGTGGGGTAGGAAGATATAGTTACAAGTAACAGACAAACCGGTGCTTCTTGAAACCTCTTAGCCTCTTTCTCCAGTTGAAACTCAGTTGCAGCCTTTTCACTAGCCATTGTCTCTAATTGAGTTTGCTTGTAGTACTGAAAGAAATGATACAAATTGCTTAATGAATGACTTAGTGGTAATCAACAACTAGTAGAAAAATGGTCTTAGGTGAGAGTTAAAAACTGTCACCAAAATACGTGACAGTTTTGAAAAATATTTGGACTGTCACCAAAGCCCCTGTTACGAAAGGTCTTTAAGAAACTGTTACCGTATCATGACTATTATATAACATTTTTTTCATAAAACTGTCGTTGTTGACGTTTTATGGTAACAGTTTATAAATAGAACTGTCACGGGAAACTCGATTTCTAGTACTTGGGTGACATTTTTCCCAAAAACCTGTCATCGTTGACTACTTACCGCAACATTTTCTTATTAAAACTGTCATTCAAAACTCAATTTCTTAAACTAAGGTAACAGTTTGTTCATAAACCTGTCATTAGTAACAAGGTACCGTAATATATTCTAGATAGAACTGCCATCATAAACTTAGTTTCTTATTCTTAAGTGACAATTTCTTCTTAAACCTGTCACTGTTGGCGAGCGACGGTAACACTTTCTAAATAAAACTGTCATCGAGAACTTAATTTCTTGTACTAGGGTAACAGTTTATTCAAAAAAAACTTTAGGGAACTTCATATCCTGTTATATAAATACCCATATGATCATGTGGAAAGATTTTTAGCATTCAGTAAAAATTAAAACACAATTAATTGTAAATGATTTTTAACATTGTCATCAAACTCGATAAACTGTTTAACAGATAGATAGTACGGAACTAGTAAGTTGAAATCAATATGTTAAACAAAAGTGAAAGTATTACATAATTCAAAAGATTTATAAAAGTATTCTTCGTACTAGCCAAAATAAAAAAAAAACAGTGAAATTGGAAACCACTTCCATTTTTGGTTCAGTGCTGATCGAAATCTACTCCTGCCAATTCATGTCACCAATAACGGTAGCACGTGGTTTACCCATTCTCTTTGCACTTCCATGATATCTCGTTTTTCGTACTCAGACTTCCGCTGCAGAAAGAACACGAAATCAACCAGGGCGATATTGCATTTGAAGTATAACAATCATATCAAGTTCTGGCTAAAGGAAGTTTCATTTTAGAATTTTACCTTCCTCTACTTAGAATTGAGCAACATATCACTCCCGGATATCTTCCTGTTAGGAACATTTGATTTTAGTAACGAATTAGCCGTTGTCTGAAAATAGAAATCCTTTGTTCAAAATTCAACTAAGAAACAAATCACTAATGAGATCAATTCAACAGTTTGGTGAAACTGTTGAATAGTTAAAAACAATTCAGATGTATGTACACCATTTCGTGCAGGGAAAAAAAATGTTATTAAGGCATACCTTCTCAATTCAGAACTCCTTGTATTAGCGTTTACGGGTTTCTGGAAGAGAAATTTAGTAACAGCAAGATTTAAAATTAGCGTAACAAAAGAAAGAAATAGAAAAACAAATCACACAATAATAATTAAAAACGTGGTAACATTCACCTTTCTAATCTTGGGACTTCTTGATGATTCAGACATTGTTGGCTGAGTTAGATGTGGCCCAGATGCTTTCTCAGCTTCAGAACTCCTTGTAGTAGCAGTAACAGATTTCTGGAAATGAAATTCAGTTGGCTTGGATTAAAATTGGAGTAACAAAAGAAAGAAAATAAATTAAAAATTCGCCACAAAATAGTAACAAAAAACGTGGTAACATCTACCTTTCTAATTTTTGGACTTCATGACGATTTAGACAAAGTTGGCTGAGCTAGATAGGGGCGAGAGGCGATAGATGACTAAAATTTGAAAAGAATATCAATTCTCAGTACAAGACTCAAGATAATTTCTAATGTATCATCATTCAAGAAATATATAGCTTTTTTTTTTTGACACATAAGAAATATCCAGATTTCCTTCTACAAAGAACATACGAATTTCGAAAAATTAAATTTGTTTCTTACTTGATGACTTTGTCGAGATTCTAGAACCTCCTTTTCTAATGCAACATTTGCTAGTTTCAAACGCTTATTTTCCTCTAGGACTGCCTCGTACTGTGCCTTGGTGACTCTGAAGCGACTTCTCTGTTTACCGAAAAAAGCAGTTGGTGTGATGTATTTTCCAGCAGCCCTGACTCTTCCTGCATACTCGGGACCAAAAACCTTGGTTATCGCATCAATATCGCTATCTTCATCAAGTGTCCCATCTTTACGTCTCTTTTCAAACTCATCCTGCACATATAGAAAATATTTATAAATTAGGAAGAAAGAATAAAATTAACAGAAACCATACATTTATCTGTCTTTTCAATCTCATCCTATACACATAAGAAATCTTAAAATTTCGTCTCCCTTTTGTTTACAAGCCTCATCTTTGTATTCTCCATTAACCTTTCGGGCTTCTTTCCACAGTACACCTCGATCAATTATATCCGGTGTGTAGTCACCCCTTTCTACCTACTCATTTAAAGATTAGTGAATGAACAGCCATAATGATGAAGATGTTTCTAGTTACATATTACAAATAAGAAAAAAATAAAATAATTACGTACTAATATTTCCTTTAGCCCATCGTAACCATTACGAACTGAATGGTGGTTGTATATATTTTTTAATCTCTTCTCTGATTGCTTTGCATGTAATTCCTTTAGACCACAAACAAACTTGCATTAAAGGAGATAACAAGAAAAAGTTCAGAAAGGAAACAACTAAAAGAAAGTAAATAATGCACACCTGAAAGTCTTCGCTCAATCTGGATTTCACAAATCTATCCCATTGTTGTTTCCTAATTTGTGGATATTCTGCAGGGGGTTTCTCAAGTTTCTCAGGTTCATCCTTGTGTTTCAGATTTTTTTTTTTTGTGAGTCTAGACTTAAAGTCGCTCCACAATTCTCCACATCCGCTCAGCAAAGTGTTTTTCAAATCTGATCCGACTTCAAAACGACTCTTAATGCAAGCAGTATAAACATGTTGACCCAAGAAACTTATAAGTATAGTACAAAATTGATATTCATTCATACAAATGCTTGTCTATAAAATTTGATACGCATTCATACAAATACTTGTATCAATTGCCAAAGTTGTTCCTTCTCTGGAGAAGGTACATATTTCCAATAGTCAACGTCTATTGGGATATGCCCCCTTGAAATAACTCCCATGTAGCTTTTCAAATTAGCTTGACCCCTTACTACTGGCATGCCGACGTCATTCAAAAGGATCGGCTTCTTCGCCGGTATGTTCTCACTCACAAGAAGTGGTAACCTCGTCGTACTTCGAGGTGTTTTCTTAGATACAATCAGCGAATCATTATTATATAGAACAAGTGTAGTAACACAAACAAAAACAGATAAGAAATATGGTTTCTCGAAGCAAATAACGTTCTGAAATAACCAATTAATTAACTTACGTTGTTTCTCAACACTCTTTGGACTTTTCTCAGGCTGAGGCTCTGAATCAGGCTCTGAACCAGATTCCGAATCATCCTTTGCTTGAAAACAACATAATAATTTTTAGCATGTACAAGTAATTAAATATTAATTTTCAGGTAACATTAATGAATCTTCTTGAAAACTGCAAGGAATTGCAATTATTAACGTCCCAAATACAACATCGCACAACCTTATTTATCAACACCATATGTACACAGATGGAAAAATTGATGAACCTTAGTTGGAATAAGAAATTTTCTGTAGGTTTCTTAATCAATTAACTAATTGTGCCTAAAAACGTCAGGCATAGGTTATTCCTAGTTGTACAACAAAAGGCATCCAGTTTGTCCATGTTCTCTTGAGGAGCGGGTATCTGATATATTCCATTTACCATAAGCAATAATGACCGCTTCCCGTAACAAAAGAAAGTTGGCATGTCGTGAATTGCAGAGTCCCTGACAGTTTACTCAAGACTTCCACATCACAAGGTGGTGCAGTCACTCAAAAATGATACGAAAACCCACCCCAAAACCCACTCCCTGGTTTAACATGAGCCTCTATTTAAGGTACTATATACAAATCATAACCCACTCCCTAGTTTAACATGGGTATACTATGAATCATAAAGAGTATTGGTAGAGTGGAGCAACATCAGTTGCAGGAGGCACTTTGATAACGTCACCCTAACAAGGCACTACACAAGGGTTTCAGATATCAAGTAGGCCTATTCTGTTTTTACTTTAGCCCTACTGTGCAGTTTGCAATGAGAAAAACTAGTCTAGTCCTGGATGTTTACAGACTGTAAAAGAGGTGATGTTGGATATGTTCTAACAACATCATAGGTTAAGATTATTTCTTAAATCATAAATAGGTAAAGAACAACAACTGATTTTGTCAGTCCAAAAAGCAAATACCCTAAATGTGCAATTAAAATATACATAATTCATAATCTCAATCAAAAATATTAAACCCTAGGCAAATATGGTTATGTATTTTAACTTTTCATTGATTTCATAGAAAACAGATAAAAAAAACATTAAAAAAAAAATCGTACCTATTATTGTTGACGGTACAGACACCAGACCTTGGTTGAAGAGAGGAGAAATGGTGATTTTGGTTTTAAGATAAAAATACAAGGGAGTAGCTAGGGGAAAAACTGTAGATAGAGTTTTGAGAGTCTTGAAAGAGATGAAATATGAGAAGGAAATAGTCGTGTGTGAAGGAACCAAGGAACCGTGGGTTACAGTAACCAGCATGTTAGTTTGCATAACACCTTTTTCGTGGCGCGACGGACTCATGGTGATGAACTTCTTGACCTCCTTAACAATTAAGGTCAATTCTTCCGCTACTTGAACTTGGGTGCAATGGATTTCTGGCCGCCTTTTTGTTTTCAGCTTTTCCAAATCATTTCGACCCTTAGGATAATCCCCAGGATATGAACCCACATTTTTGCCAAATACAGTACTAAAATAATATGCTCGTTGCGCATTCATCACTTATTTTATATTTGATTCAGCAAAACCCATGTTTAACCAATCTGTCTCTTAGAAAATTCTTTACTAGTACGTAGGATAACTAATTAAGGACTCAAACCAACAGCATCGTGTGTTAATTGAAAACGCTTTATGGTAGATTGTATGAATAGTAGCAGTTTTAAATCAGAACTATCACTATAAATGGAAGAGACGGTAATTAAAACAACTGTTATCTATAAGTTCACACTTCCATGACAGTTTTGGTACGCAACAGTCAAAGTATCTCAGGAATAGTAACAATTTATAACTGTTATTGTATATCAATGTATAGCATCATTTTTCTAGAAAAACTGTTATCGTATGATTATTCAATAACAGTTGTAAAACTGTCACAAGTGATGACCACTATTGGCATCAGTTTCAGTAAGAAACTGTCACCTATATCTCATGGCCTTTTCTTTTGTAATAGTCTAGGATATTCAACTGTCATCAAAGCCCATATTTGTACTAGTATAATAAAAAAAAGGGTTGATGTGTTTCTTAGGCCTGGCATACCAATAAATCTGTTAACTCACGATAGTGCTTTTCTAGCTCCATATGTTCCTGTTAACCGTTGTGATACATAAAAGGTATGTATTAATTGTTATTGGAAAAAGAAAGTTAAGCAGAGACGATTCATCCAAATAATATGGGCCACTAAGAAAAGAGAAACTAAAGATAAATAGAGAAGTGAATCCTTTTACTTGTAAAGGAAACATTAACAGAAAAACTGAGGGCCACCCACCTGCCGTGAATAATGCTCGGCATCCCTTTTCATGCCCGCCATTTCCACCCTCATATTTTGTATTTCAGTCTTCATACATAATAAGAGGTATACTAAGAACGTGATTTTATTCTCAGTTACAGTCTTATTGCACACGGATGAACTACGTATCTCCGACTCTAGTAATACAAATCCTAGGATTGAACCTCCTTGAATGGGTAATGAAAAAAAATCAAATTCTTCAAAGCAATGTATTAAAACAGTAGTCCCAGTTGGTGCATTAAAACCGTTTTCAAGATTTAAGTACCAATATAACGATTATGTTGCACTTAGACGAAACACAATAAAATTATCTCCAAAGAAGAAAGCTTGCTTTATGCATCTCTTTGACCCTGGCGTGCACGCTCCACCTCTTCCTGTTATGCATGCATCTGCGATTTAATTTTCAAAGTTAATAGCATATTATAAGAAAAGAATCAAACTAGAAATCTATCAACTAATTGAACCATCAGGATTCCTTGTCACAGAACAAGGGGTTCTCATTTTGTTCATAATTCATAAAGAATAAACCGAAGATGATAACCATTATTTTGCCTACTCATGGGGATCAACCGACGAGACATGTTTTGTTTTTACTCTATGAAAAAGGTGTTTCATTTCCAACTACATATTATTAATCTAGATTCTGAAATTCACCTTGTTATCTTAACCAGAAGGTACTTCAAGTCAGAATATCCACAAGTTAGGTAATAGGTCACATTACTTCAAGCCATCCTATGTTTTTGATTAAGAGTTTATGTGTCTACAAACTACTAATATACAATTACCAACCTGAAGTGCTTGACTTGCTTCATCAGGAGTCCTCTTTACCAATCACCAGAACAACCACCAATTTTATCTCAGTTTGAGCTTTAATTCCATACATTCTTCTCTGCACCTCAATTACTTGAAGCAACACCACTTACCCATTCTGTAGCTTCTCTTGTAATTCCATTAATCTCACAATCTCTCAGCATCTCAAGCACAACACTTGCTCCTCTCAAATCCACAACCATTCATCAATTACTGTAGTTCTGGAACAGATGCAACCAAATTGTGGGGGATTCTGTCTGTGTACGTCCTGATCTAAGTAATAATGCAACAAATAAATGCCATGAAACTACTCAGAAAATTCCCATGAACTACACATGCAATCCATCTTCTATTGCCATCGTTTAAATACTTACAGTAAATGTAGCATGTCACCCCTCAACCACTGGAAATGTAGAATGTGACCCCTCAACCACTGGAATATGTGTCCGTCCTGCAATTTCCATCTATAAGAAGACAAATAAAAACTGTAAGACTGATATCTTTACAAAGAAAAACAAGCTCAATCAGAAAACAATGTCTACAAATATAAATGAACGATCCAATATTATCGACACAGATGGTGTTTGTTTCGTTAGGCAACTACTCAAATTAGTCAAGGTCTGTTTTAGTTTCCTTGGCGTTTAAATATAACTCAATTATTTCCTGTGTTAAACATATTCTGAATGTTTGAAAACCTAGACAACCTAGAATCTGATTAATGGGCCACAACTAAGAATCTATATTTTATCAGAAGTAGTCTGCAAACAACTTGACGAATAACAGGTCAACATGGTCTATAAGATGGAACAAATGACATTCATTTAATCGACTTACCCACCATCTATTGCTTGAAATAGTTCATTCCTTTTTGGTTCACCATCTCGTCAGCCTGTTGAGGTTCGAATTACCCACCATCCTGAAATTTCCTTGCGCTATCAAACAAAACATACAGAGAAGTAACTGAGATTTGTATTATTGTCTGTTTATAAGAAAATGCACAATTAAAAACAAAAAAAATGCTCTCGGGGGTTCATTGTGTTGTCAACAGTTATCTACACTAGCACCATCCTAACACAAACCAGTTCAACATTATCACTATCAATTTCATTTACTTCGAAAACAACTCCTACAGTACTACATAGCCATCCATATATTAAATTTCATAACTACATCCAATAGCTCAATCATTCTCATTACAAACAACTCCTCCACAGTTGCACATAACTACAACCACCACCCCAAATCACTAACACCACTAACAAAGACTTAATTTCATCTTCACTGCCATTTCACTTACCAAAACCAAAACTCATTTCAACTCAACCACTATAACAAATCCATTCACAAATACAGTTAACATCTCTACACCAACTTCAACTTCTATAAACAGTTCAATATCCAAATTTCACAGACATCAATTGCATACAAGCTTCAACGAATATAACAACCTTAAACCAAGTAAGAATATATTACCTCAAAACAAACACATAAGTATTCTTCTTCGTCTAGTTACGCACCATTATTATCATCTCTTCAATGAGCAATCCAAACCGATGAACCTAAAAACTCTGTTCTATCAAGAACCCAAAATTCAACCATCATCATTCGATTTCATCCTATAAAACATAGTTTCATCTGTAATATCACTCCAAATCCTCAATTCACTCATTACCCAACTCGAATCAACCTCTTGGAACATAGATTTCACCTTGCAATTGTTTCCCTGAATTTTTAACGAAATCTTATCCTGCAGAAAAAAAAAATCTCGAAACATAATCTGAATCCTTTAATCAAATCTACATAGCAAAAACTACCTTATGATTAACAACAAGGTTTGTTCGATCATCAACACTCAAAGCTTCAATACAAAAAAAGTATATCAAGGTTTTCAAATACTAAAAGCAGACTCAAACAATCAAATAAAGTGAAGGGTTTTTGAGATTATCATTACCAGCAGTAAGAGAGGATTCAATTTCAGATTTAGGGGTTTTATTTCTTACACCATCAGAAGGGATCTTCAACCCACTTTCTTCAAAATCGTGAGAAGATTAGAGAAATTAAATCATTAATGATACTAAAAATCTATCATATTTAGCAAACAAGGACAAGATTGATAATACCTGATGATTTCAGGAGAAGAAAACTAATCTAAGGTTACAAAGTTTTCTTTAGATTTCTATTGGTACATGCGTTTTGATTTTGAGATATGGGTTACGACGAATGTATGATTTTGGACAGTGAGTTTCGATCTTTGATGTGAGAGTGAGGTTCGTCTTCAATTTCTAACTTTAGTTGCTAATTATTGAGAAACAAACTAGTTTTGAATCTAGGGTTCTTGGAGTTTTTGTTGAATTTCATTAATGGAACAAAATAATAATTAAGCTTGTAGAAAAATTATTAAGATTAGTCTGTTAATGGTGATGAAATTTATGATTTGGGGACAAAATATGTGGATGAAGAAGAAGGCGATATTATCTTAGGAAGAAGGGGATCTCGTGTTATGTGAAGGAGTTGAGAATAATGGATAAACGAAGAGACAGGGAAAGAATACCACGTCTTTACCTTGAAAACTGGGACTATAAAAATATCTTGGCCTCACAGTTGTTTTATAACTCAAATAAAAGATAATAGAGTACATCGTGTTTCCGAAAATATTCCTTTATAAAACGACTGTTATTGGAACTAGTTTAAATTTTTTTAATAAAACACTTGTGAGTGACAGCATGAATAAATACTTCAGCCCAATAACAGTAGTTTTTGAAACTTGGCTTGATTGGGGTATACCCAATTTTAAAGGGAGATTTTTTGTGGGTTTTAGAGGGAGGCCTAATAGGTAAGTTACAAAAATACCCTTACCCTTTGAAAACCTATTACTCAAAATCAGTTTTAATTTTTTTTCCATTTCATCTTCTTCTCTTCTTATCCTCCCTCCACAACCCTACCGGCTCCATCACCCCACTACCACCAAAACGCGTCGATTAATTCGTTAGCATCGTCGATTCGAAAACTCCGATTAATCTTCATCAATGGATCCACCACGGAAGAAGGAAACTCGTATGAAAGAAACTAATCGCAAACCCAATGAATATAACCCTGGAATTGCAAGTTTGGTTGCTAAGAAAGTGAAGAAAAAAACGGTTGAAGAAGAAGGAATTGAACCCGCTGAAACACGTGAAATGGTGCGCTTAAGAAAGTAAGGGATTGTTTAAACTCACTCTAGTACTTCGATTTCATATTTTCATGTCAAATTAGGTCAGAAAATTCAAATTTGTGAATTGGGAGTTGCCACGCCGGCAATGTTTTTTTTATCGACCCTTCTGGGGTTTCATAGTTAGGGTTTGCCCGGAATGGTATAATCTTGAAGAACCTGCGGGCTCTATGGTTTTTGTAACTGCTACTAGCAGGTCTGTCAGGTTATTCAACTAAGTACCTACCGGTGTTATATTAGTTTTAACGACGCCGGCATTTTATTCGTTTTTCACCCTGCCGACTACTTTTCTTTGAATGTCTCCTGATGCCTAGAATGTTTTATCCCGGAAGGGTATTTTATAAAACGATGCTGGCGCTTTGTCATCCGGAAATGTATGGTTACTGGACCTTGCCGACCTGTTTAGTGAAAATTCCTTGTATTTACTGTGTAAATTTGTTTGTTGGTCAGAAGTCTATTTTGATGACACTTTTCCGGGGTGTCTTAGCCGCTAAGCATCTTTTGGTAGACCTTTCCGGCTATGTGTCCGCCGGATAGGTTGTTTTTGTAGACCCTGTCGGATTTTGATTTTTTTCTTCTGAATTATTCTTGTTCAGATTGCGAACGGCAAAGAAGAAAGCTGCTCTGAAATCAGCTCTTAGTAGACCGCCTTCAAAACCTCCTCGTGTTGGTGATAAACTCTTGTCTTCAAAACATCGAGGGGAATATGTTGAGAGGGGAACGACAAAGATCATTATAAGCAATAATCAAGAACCACCATCTGAACCCAGTGATTCAGACGACACTCCAGATGAAGACCAATCAATTCCATCTGGTAGAAGAGGTGATGATGATGATGATGTTGATGAAAGAATTCTGGTTGCTGGAGGAGGCAATAATGATGATGATGATGATGGTGATCAAGACATCCCACCTGTTGGAAGAGGTAATAATGATGATGATGGTAATAGAGATAAAGGTAAGAAAACCTTCGAAGAGGAAATTGTTGAAGAAGAAGAGGAAGAAGAAGAAGAATAAGATGGATAACAAGTTGTTGAACCCACCAAACCTTCAGGGTCAACTTCAACCGGAGCGAGGAAGAGGGTGATCACTAAACCACAGAATTCTCAGATACCTTCCGAACACTTGATGGTTAAACTAAAAAAAGATAAGGACCCAAGGGGGACCCCAAGAGATGGTGGCAATGTTATTTTTGGATACAAAGACTCATGGGAATGTACGATCTATAATACTATCGTAAGTAATCTTAATCCGTCTTTGTTCTTTATTCAAGTGTGTAACTATCTTAATTAAATTTGCATCAAGTGTTTGTATATCTTTTCATTTTTTTTTTTTTGGTATTTAGGATCACAAGAATGCCATCCGTCTCATGAGGCGCCAAGCTTCGTGTTCAGTGGCTCATACTTTGTATCTTGACAAGGAATGTGAGGATGTGAAAGTGATTGTGATGAGCTCCGGGTTGATGCATGCGATTGAGAGTTCGAATATTAATCTTGATAAAGTTACCGTCTCTGCATTCTGTGAAAGGTTCTACGGAGAGACTGATACCATGTTATTCCCGTTCGGTGAGATGGCGATAACTCCCGATGATGCTCAAGGTTAAGGGAAAAGCAGTCTGTGATGGGATGGATAATTCAATATCTTTCGAGAAGATTTACGATTTGATCAAGAAATTGTTCGGTTGAAATTAGGTTCAGACGGAGGCTGTTCTTGACACGAAGGATGGTCGTCTAACCAAGAAGTTTAATACGAAGAGTTTGAGGGACACATTATGGGATACACAGTCGATCCTTGACAGGGAAGGAATGGTGAACCCGGTGCGAATCAATGCTGCCGCGGCCGGTTATTTGCTATACATCCTGGGCAAATGTATCTTCCCCGACAGTTCCGGAAACCAAGTGGAGGCCGGTTACTTGCAACTATTGGATCCCTTAAATAAGATGCGTGAGTATTCTTGGGGTACTGCGGTGGTCTCCTTCTTGAACAATGAGTTCACAAAATGTTCTAGGGCACTCAGTAAGCAAGTTAACGGAAACACATGTCTCTTCCAGGTAATTTTATTGTCTAAAACATTTGTATTACCGAATATTCTCGTAAGATAAGGCTCTTACTAAAAAATTTTTTTCCATAGGTTTGGATATATGAGCACTTCCCTTCCTTGTTCAAAGACAGCTCCTACATCAAAGTGGATGAGAGTGTTGCAGTTAATAGGCCAAGAGCGCAAAGGTACAGTTTTAAGGGTACTCAGGATAAGGAAATGCCGCAACATCTTATGAGGAGGAGGTGATTTTTGATCCGTATCGGGATGCTAGAAATCAAGGTTTAAGCCATCCTAGAAATGAAGTTGTAGCATTATACTATGGACACTTGATGAATGTGTTTGAAGGATATTCAATGTACGATCCACATCGGATTATGCAACAATTGGGTTACGTCCAAGAAGAACCTCATTTCGATGAAGATAAGTCGTTATTTACTGTGAACCGGGATGAGTGCACCACGTCCCAAAAAACAATTAATGTCTCTTACGCTCCACGGCAGGCTCAAGAACATTGGGACAATAGACGTGGTCGTAACATCGATGTGAGTCTTTTGGACGAGGTGACCAACGGTCATGAAGCTACTGAGAAATACAAGGCATAGTACTTGTAATGGGCTCATCCTACTGTGATTAGGAAAATGACTGCTGAAGAATTGGCTCTAAAGAAGAAGTTGGAAGCGAAAGACCCATCAACATTGCTTAAGTTCTTTATAAGTATATTTAGAGTTGCTCTTACTATTTTAAGATTGATTGCATTACCGAATCATTCTATTCATTGTTTGTTGTTTAATTGAAAATAAAAGGAGCATTTGAAGACCTTTGGGAAGGTGTTATTGTGCGCGAGAGAAAAATGAGATCCTTTGTCGATTGAAGAGCAAAGCAAGCACATTGACTATGTTAACAATGTTGGAAATGAGGATGCCAATGAAATGTTCAAGCAACTTGAGGCTCAAGTAAAGGATGAACAAAAATCTAGGAAAGAAGCACAAGCCAAGATTATGGCTGATAAAAAGAGGACTCGTGGTGGTGAAGGTAGCAGCAGTGGTCGTGGTGGTGAAGGTAATTCTCTAAAACGGGGTGGTGCTCGTCGTGGACATGGTCGTGGTCAATGAATGATTTCGTAGTTTATTTCTCTATGTTGTGGTGGACAAATGTTTAAGTTAATGGCATGGACAAATGTTTTTTAAGGTTTATGGGACGTTTTTTCATTTTGGACAAAAAGTGTTGGATATCTGGTTGTTGAATGAATGGTTTGTTTATCTACGTAAAGTTTTAATGCATAATTCGGAATGCTTCCGTAAAATTAAAATACCGGCTTTACCAGGGCCGGTAAGGTTCAGAATTGTCAGACTGCCGGCCCTGACAAAAAAATTATGTAGTTACCAGGGCCGGCATTGTATAAAAATGATAACCTTCCGGCGATTTCGTTACCGGCAATGTATTGACCCAACATAGTTCCGGCGGTTTTGTTACAAAAACACATTTCTCCTAATGCATAAAACATAACTCGCCGGCACAGTAACAAATTTGTGACACCTCCGACTGGAACGTGGCCGTCAGTGTAGCGTACCAATACACTTCCGGTGGGTTTGTGGGAAAAAAATATTCTCCTAATTCCTACAATCTTACACGACCGGCATTTTGGAGAAAACATACCTCGCCGGCGTATTCAAAATTCAAATTTTTTGCAAGTACAATTTCATTGATTGACTTGTACTTGGGCACTATAACGGCGAAATTTGGCCACCATACTATAAATACACTACTTCTCTCTACAAAACAACATACAAATAGTTCCATATACTCTCCAAAGCTCATATCATGATACACCCCATATAACTCACCCAATATCTCTCTACAAACAACAATGGCATCTTTTGATTCGAATGAAGATTTTGCAATCACCAAGGCTTGGTATGCGGAAGATCGACTTAGACGTCAATCCTCCGAAAGGGAAGATTCCAAAACCTTTTGGGCTAGGGTACACAACAAATTTAGCGGCGAGTATGGGAATCCTAATGCAAGAAGTATTGAACAAGTCCACGCTAGGCACCTAGTAATCGATAATGCGATACTTGTTTATTTATCCCTCCAACCTCGGATTTTTAACACTCGCCCCTTTACCTTGTCCGTTGCAGAATTTTTAAGTCATTTTGTGGTTTTTTTTACGTAACCCATGTTGTTTTATCTTCCAATGAAACACCACTAACAAATGTAAGCTTGTTTTTGTAGCACGAAGCCGTGAAAGTGCGCTACTTGGAAGTAAAGGGGGAAGCATTCTCATTCGATGCAAGCTATCACTTCTTGGCCGATAAAATCCCGTTGGATAACCCGGACTACTTGGTATCATCTTCGTCGGAGGAAGATTAATGGTTTTATAAGTTTTAGTGTAGGTTTTGTGGGTATACCTCTATGTAAGCCCTCACGAGACTATAACTCGTCCACTAGGGTCGCCTAGGGGTTTAAAGGCTTGATGCACATGCTAAGGGAATTTGTTTTTATGTTTCAATCAATGCAGTAACCGAAATTGCATAAATAAAGTGAATTACGTCTTCCATATTTTCTGTTTGGTATAAGTACAAGTCGGCAAGGTTATAAATCCCTAACCTGCCGGATATATGTTAGCCGGCAGTGATAAAATCTATTTACTTGCCGACGTTATAACCGCCGGCATCGTAGTATAATTTTCCATCCCGAAGATACTCGGCATGTTCTTCAACCAATACAATGCCGGCTGACCAAAGTCGGCAGCTTATTCAAAATGGACCATGCCGGTGCATATTAGCCGGCATGTAATTCAAACTATAACCTTGCCGGCCTTGTGTATTTTTAAAATCTAATTTTTTTGATCGAAATCGAATCATAAGTGGGATGAAAAGTTTAATTTAGTGAATTCATAATTTCAAATTTTTAATCTAAACTCAATTAATTAACCTAATCAGAATTTTAATGTTAATTAACCAAGGGTATTTTAGCCATTTATAAAATACAAGGTTAAGGGGTGGCTTGGTTTTACTTCATAATAACATTATTTTGTCTTATTGGGTATACCCCAATTAGTCTGG
This sequence comes from Papaver bracteatum, assembly GCA_023529315.1. NCBI lineage: Eukaryota > Viridiplantae > Streptophyta > Magnoliopsida > Ranunculales > Papaveraceae > Papaver > Papaver bracteatum. The sequence continues at coordinate 155,404 of JAJJWX010003137.1, forward strand.
GTATACCCCAATTAGTCTGGGTATACCCCAATCTCGCCAGGTTTTGAAAAGCCCATGAAATAGTAAAAAACCTATTATCCACTAGTGATTGTTTTATTCTAAGAGTCAATACCAGTCTTAGTTCTCGAGTCTCGACCTAATTAAGTTGGGAAATCACTTTTTAGGATATGTTTAATAAACACTATAGCTAGCTACAACCACGATTCCTTTATGGTGGGTTTGGATGTAGAATTTGAAAGGTAAAATTTATGGGTTCAGGGGATTTGGTAGAATTTCGTTTCCCTTTGTATGTTTGGTTGCCCGAATCCTTGGAATCATGTTTCCTACGGGATTTAGTTTTCCAGCAAATCCTCCATATGGAGTCCGACCCCGCCCCCCTAATAATTTGTTGGGAAACTTATCAAGGGATTTATGGACCCACTTTTTTTTTCACTCTAAATCCCATTATATATGCAATTTTAAGATTTAAAGCTAATACCAAATGGTACAAAGACTTTAATACAAAAAAACTCTATGAATCCTAGGAATTTTAATTGAGTAACCAAACACACAAGGAACTTACATGTATCCTATAATTTGTAATCCCATGAGATTATAAATTCCTGGAAACGGTGAATTCTGCAAACAAACCCACCATTAATCAATCCCTTGGTGGTTGTGACGCCAAACTCAAAACACATACAAGCCGAGCCCAGTTCCTTTTCAAGCTCAAAACACATACAAGCTGAGCCCAGTTCCTTTTTAAGGAATCATTTTTTGGGGACCATTTTTTTTTGGCGGGACCATGGTTTTTTAGACATAAGTTCGTTTAGTTGCAAAAAATATTATTCCCAACCGAACATAAGTTCGGTTAGTTGCAAAGAACATTTCCCAACCGAACTTATGTTCGGTTAGTTGCAAAAACATTTCCTAACCGAACTGGTTAGTTCGGTTAGTTGCAAAAGTTGCAAAAAAAATTTACCAAACGAACTTTGTTGCAAAAACATTTACCAACCGAACAATAGTTAGGTTAGTTGCAAAAAACATTTAGTTGCAAAAATATTTCCCAACCGAACCTTAGTTCGGTTACGTAGCAAAAAATATTTCCCAACCGAACGCGTCACTAGGAGAAAATAAAAATGGTCCCCAAAAAAACCATGGTCCCCAAAAAACGATTCTTTTAAGCGAGCTCCCAGTTGTTGTCCACGTGTATGGCCATATACCGACCACTGATAGGTTAGGAATAATCGTTAGATGAAATAATTCGACGATCAAAATTTGACCTATACTGTTGAAGTAGTATATAGAGATATGGTGTTCTCGGCTCTGTTCATTTGCGCCTCCTTCTTCCTTATTTTGTACAAAAACCCTAGACACTAGAGGTGTAAATTGGGTTGTGCCCGCACGAGCACAGCCCAGCCCAGCACGCTAAAATTTGAGCACAACCCAGCCCAGCACGGCACATCACGTTAGTTAAATGGGACGTGTTGTGTTTGACTAATTGTATAGTAGCACAACACAGCACGCGGAACGGATAAGCACGTGGCCCTGCCCAGCACAACACGTTAAGAGAGCACGTCATAACATGTACACATACACCACATAACAATGCACAATACATCACATTTTTTGTATATTTCACAAAAGAGTCACTATTCTAGCTAGTTTTTAACATTTTATGTTGGCTTATTTATAACAACACATATAATACCTTAATATTTGTAAAATATATTTCAATATCGTTGTTATAATGCCGTCACCTATATTTAACTAGAACATTAATTTACATGACAATAATCCAATTTTATATTTGATGGGCTATTTCTTTTTATTGAATAAACTTGTTAATTTTACTTGAAATTATTTTAAATGATATGTTGTCTAATTAAATTCTTGTGATAATGTCCTACTTAATGTAAACATTAAGTGATTTTAATTTTTTTTATAGCACATGTGCCAGCACGGCACGTTTATTCGTGTGTTGTGACCATGTGCTATGCTGTGCCTAGCTTTTGACTAGTAAATCATAACAAGGCACATCACGCTTAAATCGTTGGCACAACACGGCACATGACACGTGAAACACGCTATTTCATGTGCCGGGTTGTGCCAGACTAGCACGTTTTACACCTCTACTAGACACTCAACAAAAAAAGATTAATCATCTCATACAGAAACATCGTTGAAAGAAGAAGAAAAAGATCATGGTCGACTATAATCACTAACCACAAACGCATTGTTAAAGATCATTGTTTACTCATCATCACTAACCACAAAGCGCAATGTTTGCTCACAATGATTTTTCCTCTCAAAAATATATTTTAATATATATATATATGTTTTTAGGATTTCTTCGTATGTCAGCAATTTTAGTTCAGAAGAACCGTTTTTAAGTTTACGAAAATATACAAATGCAAGGTAAATGGAATTAAATGTGTGCATTGTAATTGTGGAAGTTTTTTTCGTTTCAAGAAAATAAGTAAGATGTAATTGTTTCTTATAATTAATGATAATTAGGTTTTTAATTTCTACTGTTGCTTGTTTTATATATTTAATCCATGTCTCTACTTGTTATTACGGAAGTTATTTCTTTGTAATGTATCTGATATTCAAAATGAGTGGTTTAGTATTAATTTGGGGGTGGTTAGAGAATTCTTTTACTTTGGACTACACATAATTTGTATTTTCACAACCAAAATCAAAATTTATCATTTCAAAATTGTCCGAATCATTCGATGTAGACTACGATATCCAGATTCAATGATAATTCATTGGAGCCCGATACTGAAGTTCTTAATTCGAGGTCAGCTAATCACAGCTCAAATTCCCCACCACTCCATCTAGTATTTCTTTTCAGCTTCTATAGGTCCATAAATTGAGCTTGAGATATGAGTTGAGAAATGCCACAATAGAGATGCTTCATTTCTATAGGCTAAGCCATCGGGTTCGAAACTTTTACACATGTAACCGACGCTAAATCACAACTGTCTAATAAAGATTCGTTGGGCAGATATCTATCTGGTCAGTCATAACATCCTGGTCATTTGTTGGATCACTTGATGAAACTTAATCAACGATTATAATTAGAACCTAGTTAAACGGGCAGATCTCAAAGACCTCTATAAAATGGATAACCTATTTCTAGCTCTTCGGTAGAAGAGTAAGAAATAAAATCCTAACCCTTAAACACGACGGCACCGTATCGACTGTTTGAAAACAACATCAGCAATGTTTAAGCATAATTTATTTTTATTTTATTTTTTTGATTGGAAGAGAAATTTTATTAAAATCCATGAATATATACAAAATATAAAATGAAAACCCAGAACATAATTACTTATTACAAAACAAGAAGAATTAATTGGGGGATATGGAAACTAATCGGGGGATATAGCTACAGGACAAAAACGGTGTCCCAATAGCAATTCTGGGTGACCCCCTATGTAATTTTTTTTTTAATCCTAATCTAGCCCTCACTAATCATGTTTAGTAGTTAATAATAATTAGTATATGCTTAAGTATTTGGGGGATAGTTTAGTGTGTGTTTTGATTTTAATTTGTGTGAGTGAGGAGTAGAAGGAGAGGAAAAAAAAATAAGTGGAATTTTTTTTTTTGAAAATGGAAGATGATTGTGATGAGAGAATTGCTGCTAAGAGGTTGAAAATTTGATTTGTTTCCTTTGAATTCACCATTGTTGCAGCTGAAAAAGCTCGGTGCCGGCATGGTATTCAACCAAAAAACCATGCCGGCATTTGTCGGAAATTTTCAAAAATTGTTTGCCACTATCCAGGGGGGGTTCACGGAAATTTTCAAAAATTGTTTGATCTTCATAATGTTGATTTTTTTCTGGGTTTGAACAGGTATCGGCATGGTAATCTAGTTTTCGAGCATGCCGGTACCTGTTCCGGCATAGTATTTTTCTTACATTTCTATGCCGGAACAAGATGAAAAGTACCTAGAATGTTGATTTTTTTCTTCACTTGACTACCGGCATTGACAATAAATTATCGAGCATGCCGGTATCATGTTCCGGCATAGTATTTTGCTTAAATTTATATGCCGGAACAGGATGAAAAGTATCCAGAATGTTCATTTTTTTTCACTTGAATACCGGCATTGATAGGAAATTCTCGAGAATGCCGGTATCATGTTCCGGCATATGGTCTTCATCAATTCCGGCATGGTCTTCATCACTTTCGTTTTGAATTTTTTCTGGTTTTAGTCACTCCACTTCCGGCATGGTCAGTTGATATGAAGACCATGCCGGTATTGTTTTCCGGCATAGAAAATAATGCAACATGCTATGCAGGAAAGCAATACCGGCATGGTCTTCATATCAACTGACCATCTTGCGTGAAGTGATTAAAACCAGAAAAAATTCAAAAGGAAGTGATGAAAACCATGCGGAATTGATGAAGACCATATGCCGGAACATGATACTGGCATGCTCGAGAATCAATTCCGGCATGGTCATCATCACTTTCAGCATGATCTTCATCACTTCCGAATAAAATAAAAATTCGTTTCCAAAGTGAAGAGAAGAGAATTTGATGTAGAGTGGGGAGAGTTTAGAATTTTAAAGGGAATGGGGAATATTTAGGTTTCAAAGCTCTACCCCTAAATAAGATTAATAAGAAGTGGAGATGGAAATGGGGGATATGATTTTGTTTTTTGATTTTAAGTTTTTGATTTTTAATTTTGTGGGAAGGGTATTTTAGTATTTTCATAACCAAAAATAACCCCTTAACACATACCATGGGTTGGGGGAAGTAATTCATATCCCCCAATTAATTCCCATATCCCCCAATTAATTGTTCCAAAACAAGTTGTAAGTAAGCTCCCAACTGCTAATTACACTGTTGTAAAAAGCTTTAGTTCCCAAGTAACCCCTATCAAGAATTGATAACTCCCAAAAACGATAAAAAGCCCAATTTAAAGACCCTAACACCCTAGCCCAAAAGAGAACAATTGGTGACACTGACTGTCACATTCCGCCACCGCGGACACCGTACGGAACCACCACTTGATTCCATCACCATTTGTAAACCGTACAATCTGTTAGTGACATTGTCTGTCACACCCCGCTACCACAGACACCCAATAGAACCACCGCTTGATTCTATCACCCTTTGTTGTTGAAAAACATATTTGATTCCATCATCATCACTCAACCACAGCGTAAATCTATCGTAGATGATAAAACCTTGGGTACATGATGCTGTGGAGGATTTGGAGAGTTGCGGTGGCTAAGTTCAGGAAATGGATTTCATGGATACCCTAATGGTGAGTATCCTGAAACAATATCGAATTGAATCTTCAAAATAGATCGATTCTTCGCAACACTTGAAACAAGACGTAGCTTACGACCACCACCAATAAAGAGATCAGTGTTATACCAACAACCTCACTAGTCTCCTCCACAATCCATAGATCGAAAACACCTACACCATCTACAAACTTCTAAACCCAAAACAGAGATAAAACCTTGAACACCATGTTGTGATGGATTCCAACATCAACAAAACATGATTCCCCAACCTGGTTTTCTCTTCCCACCGCGTGAAAATATGGTAGAACGTCGCACCAACACAAAACACATGTCGACGTTGTAGTGAAACAGCTCCAACCCTCGCCTCTATCATCCACCAAATGGAGGAGAGAAGCTCCAACCCTGCCCCTAAAAGAGCCGATCTGAGCGGTACGGCGCTCAAAAGTTTAGAGTTTTCGTCGGTTTTTTTTTTCCGAGAGTGGGAGATGTTTAAGGAGAGAGAAAAAAGGAGGAATAATCAAGTTAGTTTGGACCTTAATGTTTAAGTATAATGATTTCTCCTCTCAGAAATTAAGCTTAGGTTTTCCAGCCTATTCCATATTCGAGTTCAATTACCTGTTTGTCCAAAAATTTGTCACAATCTAAAATGTTTCTCCAACAAACGGTGGCACAACAAGAAGAAGATGGAGTTTCTCCGAATCTTCCTTGCTCCGGTGCGGCTTCCGATATTGTTCACACATCCCATCATATTTGTAGAGGAATTTTTAGTTATGAACTTGAGAATCTCTCTTTTGCCGTGACATGTTTGTGACAATATTTCTCTTAGCTTAGCTAGTTTTCAACTTGCAATTGCAAATTTGTATGTGAGAAGTAAATGAGTAATCATAATGTAAGATCAGTTCTAATCTTCCTTTTGAAGAAGTTGTTTCACCATAAAACGTTGAGTTTCATGTAATGTTGTACTCACAAACTGCTACATTGCTTTTAGTTTTTAATCCAAGATTACCAGGTATGAAGACCAAATTTCGCCTAGGTCGGTATATCTAAGTCCAGTAGGCAGTGTTGCACATCTTCTGTTGTCAAAATTGCAATTGCACACCCACGACCAAACCCAATAGCACAGTCTTATGATGTAAGTGCATCTCCTGCTGCAATATATGATTGCACATTAAAGAAAATTAATGGATCTCGAGAACGAAGAACAGTTAACAAGTTTAGAGGGAGATGCTGAATCCAAGGATCAAAATCTAGAAGACAAATGTATTGCAAAACATATATGCGTCTCACAAAGTTTCTTGAGTATAAGAGTTGTGTCTCCATCCAAAGTTAAACCAATTTTTACTAACGAATCGATGTTAAATCATCAAAAGGTTTCTCAATTGAGTCCTTTCCATCTCATTTGAGCTAATATCCTGTTGTTTGGCAGTAATGTTTGCATCCCCTTTTGTTGTTACTATACTATTTAACAGTTACACCCTTTTGCGTCTTTCATATTGTTGCAAACCTACACTTTCCGTGGAAAACTTGAATATAGACACTCCTTCATCTCATTGTTTAGCTAAGGAGCCCAAAAGCTTCCGTCTCTTTATGGGCATGTCCAAGTTTTTGAAGTCATGCCAAACCAAAAAATTTGACCTATAGAAACAAAAAAGAGATACAAAATGGAGTGGTTGAGAACTGATTGAATGTGGTTAAGATTTTTCTTTTTAAGGCTTAACTTTGTTGTATCATTTAACCAAAATCAAAACTTATCATTAAAAATGTATGGAACCTCGCACTATATAAGCCGTGCATTTAGATTGAGCCTCCTTTCCCATTGACTTTCCAGTTTCGAATCATTTTTCGCGTTGAACCAATTTTTACTTTCCCCGTTCAATGGAGATTAGGATATGCAGATTCAGTAAAAATGATCAGAGCTTATTAGAGAGTATAAAGACCTTGAAACATGTGACCAACAACATGAGTTATTAGGTATTCCCAGCTCAAATGTGGCTAAATATTTTGTCCAATTGCACTTAACAATATTATTGATGAGTAGAATCTTCCGAACATGCTTGTTCACACAAAGAATTGTATAAACTTTCTCATAATTGTCAACACAAACAATTTGATAGATTGGTAAGATGGCTTTGAATTTTTATCATTTAGTGGATCAGATGGACGGCTAATGCCATTTCGATTAGTATTTTTCTAACAAATTGAGTGCCAATAACCCTCGGCGTCATTGTCTTCGTATCGGATTCCAAGATCTCTTCCACGGAACATTGGAAAATAATAAACTAAGGATGACCTAGTTTAACTGCAAATGTTCACACGGTTGTGGCTAGCAAATACGGTCGGTCCTAACTCATGAGATATGTATTATCCGTTAGATGATAAACTAAAAGTAAATCAACGATCACCATTAAATCCTAAACTTTAAAAAGCCGACATTTAAGTCATATAAGAAGAAATGTTGTTCCTCAGTTCTCTTATCTTTTCCACCCAAATCTAGTCTGTGTAGAGAAAGAAGGAATCCAAAGTCCAGACCATCCTAAATCTAAGATTCAAGAGCCAATAGATCTATGATTCATAAACGAGAAAACAGAAACATCACAACAAATTCTTCATCAACTACTTGTATCATAATGATATTTCCTCTCAAAACATTAAGATCTGCCTGGTCGGTGGCCCGCCGTGTTGTTTTGGTTTAGTTTTCAAACGGCTTAATTGCACAGATCAATAACGTTCGGATCACTAAATAATTTCAGATCACCAATTAGATGTTTTGAGAGACTTATTTTTTTAGCATGGGGAAATCTCCTTTTTTTTTTTTTTTGTATTACTTAGTGAAGAGTTAAGTATTAGTTAAAACATTTTTCTTATACCAGATCATTTCAGTCTGTATTCATTGAAGTTGTTGTTATTTGCGTTTACTAATGTTGTTCTTTATAATCAGATCTACTGAAAAAAGAAGTTGTTGTTAACCAAGATCATAGCTATATTAGAAAACATAAACCAGTTTTGGTGTGGATTTGATTCGGCACCATGGATTAGTGCGATTGCTAGCTATTGATATTGTTTTGTTAATTAGCCTAGATTTTGCACTTCCACATATAGTCTAGGCATTTATGGACATATAGAAACAGAAAGAGATACAGAATTGAGTGGTTGAGAAATGATTTGGAAGTGGTTAAAGATTTTGCAAAATTCAAGATCAATAGAGGGGTTTCAGATCGATTGGATGGATTTTTACCATGAAGTGTTTAAGTTTCTTTCTTTTGGAAAATATCCTTTAAGCGTTAAATATGAAGTCGTTACTTGTAAGGTTTTAATCCGTTAGATGATAATCTGAATAGTTGCAATGAGTATGAACAAACTGGGAGTGCCGGAGTGGCAATTCAACTATCAAATTATATATGAACAATATATTCGAAATTTGACAAATTTCCTCTCTCTCTATTCCTCTCTAGTTTCTTCTCAAAACCAAAACAACTTTCTCCTCCATTAAAGCTTGCTCCTAAGATCTAGTCCATTTTGGGCTAGATGTGAGCAAATTTGTTTACTTTTTCTATTTTTCGTATAGTCTAGGATAAGTTTATTTAAGTTTTGTTTGAATCTCCATTGCTTTTAGGAGATTTTTATGGTGTTTTTGGGGGTGTGTTACCCTCTTTGTTTATGTCTTCTCCTTTATGGAGATTCTTTATGCTCTCTCATGGAGTTTGTTTGTGATCTCAATGGAGATTTTAAGTGGAAGTTCAAGTGTGGAAATCAAGATTCAAGACTTTGGGCATATTACTCTCATATTTTTATGAGAGGATCTCCTTTTTTAGAAGAAAAAACCCTTTCAAAATGGTTGGATTATAATCCGAAAACCATTCTCTCAATATTAGGATTGTTTGGTACCTCTTGTTGGTAGTTTGTTAGGGCAATTCCTATGGGATGAACAAACTCAAAGTTTGTTCATTTTGCTCCCATTATGGGATGAACAAACCAAGAAAATGGATGTTCAAATGGGTAGATCTGTTCATTTGAACACTGAGACACTCCAGTAGGCGCGCGTCTGGTACAATAACGCGCTCCATGACCAATAACTCGAGCGACATCCTAGCAGACGCCCGAGTTTTTCCCCATAACGCCTGTTTTCACAGAAAATGCCATATTTATTCGGCCAAACTCCAGCGTCAGCATACCTGTCGCCAACGGCTATGTTTGAACGGCTAAAAACATATGTGATCCAACGGCTGCATTTCGTTTAATTATATACACACTCTTACTTTCAACTCTAAATTCACACATTCTTCTTCATTCTCAATTCTTGATTGAACATGTCTCGACCTCGATCAGTTTGGCAAATTCCGTTTACTAAAGAAGAAGATGAATCTATTTGCAGAAATTATGTTTTTTTATTTACTCAGCTTGCTTCGGCAAACTATCCATGGGTGAATTTCTGGGCGGTTATTCACGATGGGTTCTGCAGTGACACTCGTAATTCTATCCGTCGTTCTATATCAGACATAGAGCATCATTTTGGTACAATTCAGAAAGAAGTAAATGAGTTTGTAGCTTTAACCAAACACGTAATTGATATCGACTGAGAGGTGAAACTAATGTTGAGATGGTGACAAGATCGTTGTCTGAATGGCGAAGATGAAAAAATGTTTTGAAATCCTTAAGGTGTTGAACAGTTTCAACCCCTTCCTTGTTTAACCTACCTACTACTTCTTCTCATTCGTAATTGAGTTCAGCCAATGTAAAACAGTTACTTTTAAACATATGTATTTTATTTACTTAATTGTACTTTTAAAACGAAAACTACAAATCTAGCAGAATTAAAAATTACAAAAACTACAAATGTAAAACGCTATTTCTATCTTTCTCATCTCTAACGTCACTCATCTCTATCTCTAGCTACCTCGTTGTTATTTTCAGCCGCAAAAAATTCAGAGAGTCTTGGGGATAGACCTTCCGTCAAGATAGTTTGTAAATTTCCAAATGGTGATAGACCTGATAGACCTGGATGACCTGGTTGAAAAAAATAAGGCGATTGGTAAACACTCTGTGTACTCGGTCCTCCAAGCATATAAGAGATTTGTGGTTGTGGTGGTCCTGGTGTGTAGATTCACTTTGGTCGTATGGCACATTTAGGTTATATGCCACAGTTGGGTTGTAGGGCGAGAATGAAGATGAAATGCGCCTAGGTTCAATACGATATTCCTGAGGCTGAGATATAGGCACAATTTGTGGTGAAGAATGAGTGATGTGCTGTGTCTCTCGCACCATTATTTCTTCACTTTCGTGCAATGCTGATCTGTTGTTTTCTGGGCTTTCGTGCCATGAAGATGTGTTGGAATCGGAAGAATGTGACGGCCTCACATAATCATTTGCATTTGGCACGTAATCATTTGCAGTTGGCGGTGGAGTTGGAGACATTCTATACATTGTGTTTGTATGCCAATTACGGACTGTTTCCAAGTGCGTCGCCTGTAATTGTCTTGTAAGCCAGTGCAGATCGTTGAGTTGTTTTCGCATTTCATCCTCACTTGCAGTGACATTGTTGTAAGGATAATCACGTTCCATACCTTGGGAAACAATGGGGATCGTGGTTAGCTCACCTTATGAAGTAATACTTTGCATCTCCCAACTAATTTGAGGCATATTTGACGAGGAAGATGAAGAACTTGCACCCGTCCTGGGATAATTCACGAAGCTTGGCTCTTCTGGAGGTGGTTGGCTAGGAATAATATTTGGATTATGGCAAAAAATTGATAATCCTGGAAAATAAACCCCATAGACGTGCATACTATGTGTCCCAATCACAGGCTTCGCAATTGAGTTGTACCAGTTTTGGTACTCCGCATCTGTGAAAACCTCCCTTGTATTTAGTTCATAACTCTCCCAATTGGTTACTCTCAACCTAAAGAAATCCGATGCAGAGGTTTCCATCTGTGGTGGTGGGTTAATTTCCTTTACAAGTATACCTCGTAATTGATACTCCAGTCTTTCTCCCAGATACCAAACCCCTCTTCTTGATTCTGGACTGTAAAAAATAACTCTACGAGAAGAATAATCAAGAATATGTACTCCAATCGCTTCATTATACTTAGGATAACGATGGTAAAGGCTAACAACTACATTGTTGTGGTTCCGAGTCTCTGCAGAAAATTGGAACCATAGACGTCCGACCCAGTGTTCTTCTGCATGTTTGTCCTCGTATACATGTCAAACATTGGAAATCTATATGTCTCGTCTTTTAGGATTGGTTTAACAAGACGGAAGTTTATATACCACCAAAACTTAAAATTAATCCATCATTTTAGTAAATAATAATCCACATTTGTTGATAAATTTAAAAATAATAATTTTGATATTTACCTCTATGATTCTCCAAAAACCACAGATGTTGTTATTGCCCGTGGACGCTTTATCCAGCGCAAAATACAGTTCTCCTAAAATTACAGACCCCGAGTCATAATCTGGTGCTTTATCCAAATCTTCTAATGCTTCAAACCAACCAACATGAGCAACAGAAGTTGAGTTTGGAAAGAAGACCTGACCCAGTACCCCTAAGATAAACAATCTTTCGAGTTCATCATAGTCGTCTACATCTCCAAGCCCGAACATCTAACCCCTTTTCCTTTCAGACTTTTATCTATAGAGAATTCTGATTCCATAAACGAGGAACAAAGCGACTCCCATTTACTATTTAAGATCCATTCGCTATCGTCGTATGGTGGCGGGTTTCCACTTACACTTGGGATCCCACAAATGAAATACAAATCAAGGGGAGTAATTCCTATGACAAGTATAATATCAACTAAGATTAATTCTTTAGATTATTTAATTATTTAAAAAATTGAAGTTAAGTTAACTTAAAGAAACTTACCAATTTCGAAATCCAGGAAATGAAATGTGTGCGTCGTCTTCCACCACCTTTCTACCACTGTTTTTGGAATTTTTTTGTTATGTAATGTTTCAGCATAATGATTTCTCCTCTCAAAAATTAAGCTTAGCTTTTCCTGATTATTTGACGTTGCATTTCAATTACTTCGTCAACCTCATTGCCACAAGTTACATTACTTCAACAAATGGTTTACCAGCCTGATGGAAGCTCTCCAAATCTTCCTTGCGCCAGTGCGGCTGCAGATATTGTTCACCACATCCAATAATATTTTTAGAGAAATTTTTTGTTATGAGTTCGAAAGCTCTCTTTTACCGTGACATGTTCTTGAATATATTTCTGTTTAGGAGTTAATTTATCTTAGGCTTAGCTGGTCTTCTACTTGTAATTGCAAATTTGTATGTGAAAAGCAGGCTAATGCATGAGTAATCATTATGTAAGATCAGTTCTAATTTGCCTTTTGAAGAAGTTGTTTCACCATAAAACGTTGAGTTTCATGTAATGTTGTATTTACAGACTTTTACATTTGCTTTTAGTTTTTAATCTAAAATTACCAGGCATGAAGACCAATTCCGCCTAGGTCAGTAGTTCTGTTTGTTAAATTGCAATTGCACGTCCACGCCCCAACCCAATGGCAGTCTTAGGATGTAAGTGCATCTCTTGCTGCACATTAAAGAAAAGGATCTCGAGTACAAAGAACAGTTAACAAGTTTTGAGAAAGATGGTGAAGCCAAGGACCAAAACCTAGAATAGCAATGGATTGCAAAACATATGCGTCTCACTAAGTTGCTTGAGTATATGATCTGTGTATCCAGCCAGAGTGAGCCCAATTTTTATTAACGAATTCATGTTAAATTGAATCATTTGAGCTTTTTCTGCCAGTAATGCTTGCATCCCACTTTTTGTACGTGTTTCTATACAATTTAACTGAATCCAAGTACACCCCTTTGCATCTTTCACATGGTTGCAAATCTACACTGTTGGTGGTGGTAAACTTGAATATAGACAGTAGACCTCCTTTTTCTCATTGATTAGCTAAGGAGCCCAAATGCTTCCGTTTCTTTTAGACCAAAAGGCCTAAACCACACTTTTTGACCTACAGGCTACAGAAACAAAAAAGAGATACAAAATGGAGAGGTTGAGAATTGATTTGGAAGTGGTTAAGATTTTTCTTTTTAAGACTTAAATTTGTATTATTCACCAAAAATCTATCATTTTAAATTCGTAGCTTCCTTTTTCCCCATCGACTTTCGAATCATTTTTCGTGTGGAACTTTCCCCATTAAATGAAGACCTTGATTCGAGGTTAGCTGACCTAAACATGTGACCAACAACATGAATGATTAGGTAATCCCAGCTCAAATGCGGATAAATATTCTACTTTTGAGAAACCATTTCTCAACAAATTGCACCTTACATTATTGATGAGTAGAATCTTCCAAACATGTTCGCACATAGAATTTAATAAACTTTCTCATAATTTGACGGACTTAAGATTGAGTGCAAAATTTAACAAAAATGATTGGCAACACAAACAATTAGATACTAGATTGGTAAGATAGCTTTGAATTTTTTATCATTTAGTGGATTAGATTGACGCTTAATGCTATTTCGAATAGTATTTTCTAACAAATATCAATGCCGATTACCCTAGGTGTCATGAGATTTTCCTGGTTTCTTATGGAATCCAAGCTCTCTTCCACGGAACATTGGAAAATGGTTTGGAAGATAATAAAAAAACTTACTTCGAAGCCATTTAACTAGATATTTCAGGCTTTTCTCAATCTCCGATTCCACCGTATGACCTACTGTAACTGCGAACGTTTACACGGTTGTGGCTAGCAAATATGGTCGGTCGCAACTCATAAGATATGTATTATCCATTAGATGATAAACTAAAAGTAAATCAACGATCATAATTAAACCCTAAGCTAAACAGCAGACCTTTAAGCTATATATAAGTAGAGATGTTGTCCCTCAGTTCTCTTCTCTACTCCACCCAAATCTAATCTGTGTGTAGACAAAGAAAGAACCCAACGTCCAGACCCTCCTAAATATAAGATTCAACAGCCAATATATCTATGATCCATCAATGAAAATGTTTTGGTCCGGTTCTCAATTTGCAGATTTCCATAATTGCAGATCATTAATGATCGAATCACTAAACAATTTCAGATCACAAATTAGATATTTTGAGAGAGTTGTTTTTTTAGCATGGGGAAATCTCCTTTTTTTTATTATTTACTCTGTGAAAAGTTAGTTTTTGTATTAGTTAACACATTTTTCTTAGAACAGATCAGTCTGTATTCATTTGACTAAATCAAGTTGTTGTTATTTGAGTTTACTAATGTTGTTTTATAATCAAATCTACTGATAAATGAAGTTGTTGTTAACCAAGATCATAGCTATATTAGAAAACTAAACCAGTATTGTTGTGGATTTAATTCGGAACCATGGATTAGTGCGATTGCTATTGATATTGTTTACTTACTTATTAGCCTAGATTTAGCACTTTCACATACAGTCTTGGCATTTTTAGAAATTTAGTTTTTTAAATATATAGAAACAAAAAGAGATATAAAATGAAGTAGTTGAGAATTGATTTGGAAGTGGTTAAAGATTTTGCAAAATTCAAGATCAATTAGAGGGAGAGATTTTACCATGAAGTGTTTAAGTATATTTCATTTACAAAATATCTTTTAAGGTTTTAATCTGAAAGAGCTGCAATGAGTATGAATAAAGTGGGAGTGCTGGAATGGCAATTCAACCATACATTATGAAAACTTTTACGCTTTCAGTAAATGAAGTGGTGGTGCTAATGGGTAACTAAGAAACTGAGACTATTGTTCTTTATCTTAACAAACAGAGCTTTCCTTCTTCTATCAATATCAGGATTAATCTAATAATAATACTTTATTACCCTTTGATCGAAGCCCTTCCATTCATCCCAAAAACATCGTTCAGTTACCTTCTAGTGATTAATTTTTGGACCCAATATGTTGGATAGAAAATAGCTACAGTAGTAGAAAGAATAAACTAAAAGATTGCAATAGAAACATTTATTTTATTACTGCTTCAAAAAAATTTATTTTACTATTTTATTTTTTTTGATCGGTCAAAGGTAAAAGATTCATTGAAAAAAGGTACTTAAGGGGGTACCTCAACCCAATAAATACAACCAACACAACAAAAGAGATCGAGTTTGGAATCGATCACCCAAAGAAGAGAACAAAGAGTCAAAAAGAATGAGAGAAAACAAACAAACACTAAACGCCTCACATCCACCTCAAAGAGGCCGATAGAAATACGAGTCCCATAATTCCTCCGCCCAAAAGTACGCTTGAATCTTAATATCTCGGATTAAACTTTCCAAATTTCTCTTTTTGTGGGTGAATATACTAGAGTTCCTTTCTTTCCAAATGCACCACCATATTGCCACCGTTAAGTTGTTCCATATACGATCAAGTCTTTCATCTCCCCAATCATAGATCCAAGCTTTTATTGTTGTGGAAATATCAATATCGTAATTCCAATTGAAGTTGCATCCTTCGGCAAAATAATCCCAAATTCTTTTCGTTCGCCAACAATCATAGAATAAATGGGTACTTGTTTCATCTTCTTCTTCACAAAACCGACACACCCTATCCACATCCATACCCCTTCTAAAAAGCTTGTCCGTCGTCATCAACCTTTCAAGGTACAAGAGCCATAGAAAAAAGTTTACTTTGTACGGATAATGTCGACTCCAAATAATCTCATTTGGGAAGTTACTATCGCCTTGGTCACAAAGTGAATCAAACCCACACTTAACCGTATAAACATCAACCATATTGTTTCTATCTAGCATCCACAATCTAGAGTCTACAACCCCTTCTTGAATATACACCACTTCTAGTAATGAGTTTATGGAAGCAATCTCCCTCATTATGGCTTGAGAATATCTACTTCTAGACATGAACTTCCACTTGATGCCGTTACTCGAAATCTCATATAAACTAGCCACCACCTTCCCTTTTGTTCTTGAAGCTTCAAATGCCAATGGAAAGCTATTGCCTAAGACGGCATCTCCAATCCAAAAATCTAATTTCATTTCCCGCACCCATTTATTTTACTATTTTAGAGAAAGAGTTTTACAATGTACTCCTTCAAAGTATTTTTTTTGAGACATTTCAACCTTTTTACAAGGTCGGAATCCTCTGTAAGACCTACTCTTACTACAAACTTACACTGTTGGTGGTCAGCAAATGCGGTCAATCATAACATACATATTATCCGTTAGATCATAAACTGAAAGTAGAAAAGTTGTCTCTCATTTCTCTTTTCATTCCACCAGATCTGTGTAGAGAAAGAAAGAATCCAAAATTCAAAATCCCCTTTACCTAAGATTCAGCAGCCAAATAGATCTGTATATCTATGATCCATCAGTGGAAATAGAAATATCCATAGCAAATTCATCACGGAAGTTTATTCAAGAACAGTTAACTTGTTAGTATAATTATATTTCCTCTCAAAACATTACGATCAGTCAGATTGGGGGTTTTACATATTCTTTTGGTTCAGTTTTATCCTAGAGGTGTTTAATTTGTGATTCGACATGGTAGAACTGTATCATATACCTCCTTTATTATGTTTTCTTTCAGCTAGTCTTTCTATTTGTTATCACATCATTTCAGTTTGTATATGCAAAACAGCAGGTTAATGATAATTTAAGACTAAATCAAGTTGTTATTTACATTTATTAATGTTGTTTCAGTATTCAATCTACTAAATATGAAGTTAGTGTGGATTGCAATTCGGCTCCATGGATTAGTTAATTAGTTAATTAAGCAGATTAATGATAATAAGGTTATAATACAGTGTTGGAACGTTTTTGGTAGATAGGTCATGCTAAACAACAATTTTTAGACCCATAGAAACAAAAAAAAGATACAAAATGGAGTGGTTGATAATTGATTTTGAAAGTGGTTAAGCTTTTCTTTTCAAGACATAACTGAAATTCAAAATTTATCATTTTAAATTTGTCCGAAACCCAAATAGGTTTGGGCAAATTAGAAAAATCCCCCAAAATGAGGGGTTATCTCGGGGACATATGAGTTTTGAGACTTTGGGAAAATCCTCGGCTATATAAAAGTGGACCTCCTAAAGAAATGTAGTAACGAACCGGAGAATAAACTTTGAACATTAAGAGAAAATACTGCAATCACAAGTTCATAACATAAAGACCTAAATAATTCAGAACTGCGCGGGATGAACATAAATTTCATACCAAATTGCTAATTATAACTAAAAAAAAATACCTGAAATATTAGTGCGCGTCTTATTGGAGATAACATAATCGTTTTAGTCCAAGATGTTATGTTTTAGAATATATCCTCCATATACAAAGCAACCATGAAGATATTATTATTATTATTTTTATTTTATTTTTTGACACGATCCGCGGCGGGATTCGAACCTCTGACCTAACAACTCGAGAGTTCGACCCTAGCCAACTGAGCTAGCCCCAGTTGGTTAGATAATTGTTGGAATATGCTGATTTGTAATGTCTAATATGAACTAATGTGAACAAGGTTTAAAGAAGTCTAAAGTTAGGTAGAGTTCAAAGTATCTAGAATGATCTAAAGAAGTTGGTCAAGTAACATAATGTAAAACATGTGAAAATATGAGTCAAAAAGATAAGGCAATTAGTATTCTCTAGAGAAAACTAGAGAAGGCAGTAGTTGGGTTTGTAAGCCTATAAATAGGCATTTGTATTATCATTTGTAGTCACTCCAATTAGTGAGATTGGGTCCTCATTTAGTGAGATATGAGATCTCTCCTTACGTGAGTTTATGTGTGTGGGGTTTGTAAATCATCTCAGTGATTACTGATAATCAATATCATTCCCCCTACGGGGTTTTGTCAGTGGACGTAGGCGTTAGTGCCGAACCACTTTAATCTCTTGTGCCTTCTTTATTTACATCTGATCCTTACTCTTGTCATAAATCTAATATGGTATCAGAGCCAGACCCCACTCAACGCTACCCGTGTCCATCCGTGTCTCAGTGGTTTCCATACCACCCAATGTCAGTGTATCTGTGGTTTTTGTACCACTCAGTATCCGCCATCAGTGTATCAGTTGTTTCCGTACCACTCAGTATACGCCAGTGTGCATCCGTGGCTTCCGTGCCACTCATTCAGTGTATCCCTAGATTGGGAAGCAATCTGTAGGCCACAATCCGCGTGCAGCAACAGTTGTCGGGCCGCAATCCGTGTGCTACAATCCTCCTTCCATGCTTCAGGTCTAGGTGTATTCAAACTCGACCCTCTCGAGTTTGAGGGGGGGGGGGTGTTAAAATAGTACCACATCGCCGAAAAACACCCACAACTCTATTCTGTTTACTAAACTAATTTCATAGTTTTGCGCCAAGAGCTAAACCATCTTTTTCAACTACAGTTCAAGTTGATCACTTCAAAACATTTTCGTGCTCAACTTGAGGGTGGGTGTTATAATATATCCTCCATATACAAAGCAACCATGAAGATATAGTCAAAGATATTCTAGATAATTGTTGGAATATGTTGATTTGTAATGTCTAATATGAACTAATGTGAACAAGGTTTAAAGAAGTCTAGAGTTAGGTAGAGTTCAAAGTATCTAGAATGATCTAAAGAATTTGGTCAAGTAACATAATGTAAAACATTTGAAAATATGAGTCAAAAATATAAGGCAATCAGTATTCTCTAGAGAAAACTAGAGAAGGCAGTAGTGGTTTTGTAAGCCTATAAATAGGCATTTGTAGTATCATTTGTAGTCACTCCAATTAGTGAGATTGGGTCCTCAGTAAGTGAGAGATGAGAGCTATCCTTACTTGAGTTTATGTGTGTGGGGTTTGTAAATCATATCAGTGATTACTGATAATCAATATCATTCCCACTACGGGGTTTTGTCAGTGGACGTAGGCGTTAGTGACGAACCACTTTAATCTCTTGTGTCTTCTTTATTTACATCTGATCCTTACTCTTATCATAAATCTAATATGGTATCAGAGCCAAAACCCACTCCACGCTACCCGTGTCCATCCGTGTGTCAGTCGTTTCCATACCACCCAGTGTCAGTGTATCTATGGTTTCCGTACCACTCAGTATCCGCCATCAGTATATCCGTTGTTTCCATACCACTCGTTATCCGCAAGTGTGCATCTGTGGCTTCCGTGCCACTCATTCAGTGTAGCCCTAGCATGGGAAGCAATCCATAGGCCACAATCCGTGTGCATCCACAGTTGGCGGGCCGCAATCCGTGTGCTACAATCCGCCTGCCATGCTTCAGGTCCAGGTGTATTCAAACTCGACCCTCTCGAGTTTTAGGGGGGGTGTTAAAATAGTACCACATCGCCGAAAAACATCCACAACTCTATTCTGTTTACTAAACTCATTTCATAGTTTTACGCCAAGAGCTAAACCATCTTTTTCAACAACAGTTCAAGTTGATCACTTCAAAACATTTCCGTGCTCAACTTGAGGGTGGGTGTTAGAATATATCCTCCATATACAAAGAAACCATGAAGATATAGTCAAAGATATTCTAGATAATTGTTGGAATATGCTGATTTGTAAATTCTAATATGAACTAATGTGAACAAGGTTTAAATAAGTCTAGTGTTAGGTAGAGTTCAAAGTATCTAGAATGATCTAAAGAAGTTGGTCAAGTAACATAATGTAAAACATGTGAAAATATGAATCAAAAATATAAGGCAATTAGTATTCTCTAGAGAAAACTAGAGAAGGCAGTAGTTGGTTTTGTAAGCCTATAAATAGGCATTTGTAGTATCATTTGTAGTCACTCTAATTAGTGAGATTAGGTCCTCAGTAAGTGAGAGATGAGAGCTCTCCTTACGTGAGTTTATGTGTGTGGGGTTTGTAAATCATCTCAGTGATTACTGATAATCAATATCATTCACCCTACGGGGTTTTGTCAGTGGACGTATGCGTTAGTGACGAACCACTTTAATCTCTTGTGTCTTCTTTATTTACATCTGATCCTTATTCTTATCATAAATCTAATATGGTATCAGAGCCAGACCCCACTCAACGCTACCCGTGTCCATCCGTGTGTCAGTGGTTTCCATACCACCTTGTGTCAGTGTATCCGTGGTTTCCGTTCTAATATGGTATCAGAGTTATTAATAAATTATAAGACACTCCCTAATTTGGAAACTGAGAATGGTCACAATTTGGAAAGAGGAGAGGGGGAATCTTTGGGAAGATTTGAAAACTGGAGCTCTACATGCATCCACACGATTAACTAATCCTTTACATCTGAATAGTCTTAGGCCCACACGATTAGCCTATTTTCCCTAGGGGACAGAGAACAATGGAAATGACATGCAAAGGGACTACTGACTGTGATGTGAACTAGCATTAAATGCCTGATAGTTTTAACAGGTTAAAAAACTTTTTGATAAAATTTAAAACGCTGTTTCATTCGGCGCGAGGCTGTATCGTTGTACTATTCAGCGTCCAACGTTGTTCCATTCAGCGACTATCTGCTAGATTCGCCACACCATAGGACTTAGGAGGTTGCCCATGTTGATGTGGATGGCCAATCTAGAAACTAGATATCTAGCCCATAACACATAGCGTAAGTGTTGTTTTGGTTCAGTATGATCCCAGCTAAGTTCAGCGATCGAAGATCAATGATAGGTGTTTTCAGCACATGAAGACTCGTCTATTAGCATTCCCGAGCCCCTATTGAAAATATCTCTATTTAGACTATTTTTGTATTAGTTAATCAAAACAACACTTAGAAACGAAGGCAGGTTAATGATGATTTAATATAAAATTTGTTATCTAGTTTTCTACTTCTTTAAGTTGTATATAAAAAAAGCAAGAGTGATCACATTGTAAGAAGACTAGTTCTATGAAACTTAATGTAGAAACTATTGTCCATAAGCATTGATTTATCTGAATTAAGTTCAGTAGACCTAGCATGGGCTATAAAGGTCTGTTTTTCTTCGGTTTGGCTAGGTTGGAGCCAAATGCAATTACCATGGATAGAAATTTATCTAGAATCTTGTGGGAAGCCAAGCCTTGGATTTGCGGAAATTGAATTTTCAGTTTGGGATGATGGTTTGTGCAAATTCTGTCACAATCAAAATTGTTAGGTGACCAGAAATATATTCCGGGATATTATATGTAGTTTAATATCGGAGCAAACTCCATGAATACAACATCCAACCTTTAAATCTGTTTCTGTATTATCGCACCATGAAAATGATTTGTCCGATTCTTCAAAAGTATTACCAACAGCACAAAGATATGTCCTCTCAGAAAATTGATATTTCTTGGTGCTAGCAATCGGACTTTTTTTTTTTTTTGTTCCGCTCCACGCTGAACTCCAAAGGACTGTCCTCAGCTTACTCCAACACCTGAGTTAAACTTTTGGGTTGATTTCAGGTATGTTTGTCAGTCTAAAGAGCCTTCATGGGTAGTTTGAATTTTTCGTAGGGTAGTGCGTAACAAGAAATTATGAAATGTATTAGTTGATGAATTTATTTACCATAAAATATCATGGCTCCTTAATTTTGGTACTAGTTTAAATGTAATGTCTCCTTAATTTTTTTATTAATTTTTTAATTTTTGTATGTTAAAAGCAATCACACTATATATATACAAAGATTGATTGTTATTTGCAGCAGCTAATTAGATCTGCATATGAGATAAAAACAACTCCAAAAAGATCAACAGTTATGATCGACACTCGACACTAATTGTGGCGTTTTCTCTCTCAACGTTGAATCTACAACAACTCCAGAAAGATCAACATTTATGTGGTAATTCGCTCATTCCGAGCTGGATATTGGAAGATGGTTTTAATTAGAACGCATTTGACTAGATATTTCAGGCTTTTCTCAAGCTCCGGCTCCACTATAAAACCTACTCTTACTACAAACCTACAGTGTTGGTGGTCAGAAAATGCAGTCAGTCATAACCATTAGGTCATAAACTAAAAGTAATCCACGATCTTAATTAAACCCTAAACTAAATGTTCGGATCTTATAAATAGAAAAGTTGTCCCTCATTTGTCTTTTCGTTCCACCCAAATTTGTGTAGAGAAAGAAAGAATCTAAAGTTCAAAGCCTCCTTACCCTAAGATTCAACAGCCAACAGATCTGTAAATCTATGATCCAAAAAGCAACACAATTTCTTCATGGCAGATTGTTAAACAACAACTTGTCAGCATAATAATATTTCTTTTAGAAAATATCTCTCTTCAGTGTTAACTGAGCCAACCCACTGAAGGGCCCAAAAGGTCCGAAGGGAATGGGTCCCTTTTATGGCCATTATTTTGTAAAATGAAACCTAACAATTTGATGAAAAGATTGGATTCGATTTCCAAGTGGTTTATTTTTGGTTACTTTTTCACTAGAGACAAGATTATCCCTCCATTTTAGTCCAACTTTTTGTGTATCCTACTTTTCTAGGGGTATAATTGAGGAACAAACTTTAATATAACATATCTAAAAATCGTGCCTTGGAATTTTATAAATTTTATCTTCTTTGGAAAGGTTATAAAAAAATCTACGCAACGAATACAAACAACAATATCAAATTTAAAGTTTTTACGAAAAATCGGAAGTATTTATCATTTTAGGCACAATTTTAGAAAATTAAATGTATATCTATTATGCAAACCAACGCAAAGGATACATAATATTTTATGTAGCCATATTTTGGTTTATGCATCAACTAATTTTTTGTTGCAAGTTGCAACTAATAAAACGATGTACTCTCTCCGTTTCAATTCTCGAAAATTAAATGCATGTAATTTATGAGACCACCACAAAGGATGTCATGCAACCATATTTTGATTTATGTATGGACTAATTTTCCGTTTCTGAAAAAGTGATGCTTCCATTCTGTTTCTGGCGAAAGTTTCACTTTTCTAAAACAGAGCAAAAATATCACTTTTTCTAAAACGGGGCGAAAGTATCACTTTTTCTAATGCTGAGTGAAAATATCACTTTTTCCAAAATTGAGCAAAAGTATCACTTTTTCTGAAACAAGAAAAAAATATTACTTTTTTTGAAACAGAGCGACAGTAATCGCAGACAAACTCCATGTTCAGATTCTTCTTCGGTCAGTGGCGGAACCAGAAATTAGGATTGAGGGGGGCTAAAATAGAGTTTCATAAACTTGTAGGATCTGGTGGAATAAATACTACACATAAGGTGGACTAAATACTGAATATATGATAGTTTATAGGGGTGTTTTATGGTTTTTGGGATTTTAGGGGGACTAAATACTGAATATATAATGTTGCATTTCATGACTCATCTTCGGTTGGCCCTCCACCGTGATAACAGTTGGACTAGTTATTGTATTAGTTAACCCATGACAGCTAGTCTTCTATTATTACAAATCATTTCAGTATATGAAAAGAAAGCAATTTAAGATGAAATGAAGTTGTTACTAATGTTGTTTTCTATAACCATCTGGTGTTAGCCCAGTTGGCCAGGAGCCCGACTCTCAAGTAAGAGGTCAGCGGTTCGAGTCTCCGCTCAAACATTAACAAACTAACATTAACATAACATTCTTTACCAATCAAAAAAAAAATGTTGTTTTCTATAATCAGATCTACAAAAGATGGATTTGTAATTTGTTGTTAACCACGATCATATATAGCCATTTAGAAAATGTGACTAGTACGGTTGCTAGATTGGATCTTTTGTCATTGTTTAGTTATTATATTATGAAGAAAAGGAGAAACGAACTTGTTTCCGGATTGAATCCGGTGCTTCCTCGCACTCGCACAAGTTGACTGCTATGCTTTTCATTTTGTGCATTGTTTTTGGCTGACAAGTATTGACCTATATAAACTGCAAAAGGCCACGTACTACCAAATTGGTAGATTTTGGGTGTCGGTTGTGGATTTTGATCAAACAGAAAATTGGTAATATCAAATCGGGAGATGAGTCATGAAATGCAACATGCTGAGCCAAAATAAATAAATAAATTACCATGCTTCATTTTTATAAGAACG